>JARGSH010000047.1:522500-744010 GCA_030340665.1 Neosalanx taihuensis | reverse complement strand
AGCTCTCACACCCTCCGTCCAGGGGAGCCGATGAGTCACACGCGCGCTTGTTTGGTCTAGCGTGGCGTTTTCTAAAGGACGGCAGTGCAACCCGATGATCTTTTCCTTGATTTTCCTTTTTTGGAACGGGCCCCCCCCCCCCCTTCCCTGGTTTGGTTTCCGTGTGAAGTCGGACCAGGGCCCATGGAGCCGTCTGTTTACCTCAGGAAACCGTTCATCATTTCGGTAGCAACGCTTTGTGTCTTCGGGCGCCTGATTTGGCTTCGTAGCGCTCCCCCCTCTGAAGGTCTATTTTTAAACCGGACCCATATTTAATCGTTTATACTTCAGAGAGAAGTTTGAGGATACTGCTTCCTGTGGAGGGAAGGGGGGGGGGGGGGAGGGGGGGGAGGGGGGGTTGATTAGAGAGATGTATGGTCTCCGCGGCGTGCTGCGTGCCGCTCACCCCCTCCCTGTTCCCATTTCCAGCGGAGCCCTTCTTCCACGGAATCACACATTTCGCAACTTCAACATATCGCTTCTCATTGTTTTCCATGCTCAGGCATTTCCAGGTCCCTCTCTGTGCAGGAGTTCCATCTGAACTGCTTCTCGTGGCTTTGTGGAATATTTTTTCCGCACGCACACTAAACCTGAGCTTTCATGTTAAAGGATGTGAACAACATCTAGATCAGTGGCTCTCAACCCAGGTCCTCAGGGCCCACTGTCCTGCATGTTCTAGATGTTTCCCTGGTCCTCAGGGCCCACTGTCCTGCATGTTCTAGATGTTTCCCTGGTCCTCAGGGCCCACTGTCCTGCATGTTCTAGATGTTTCCCTGGTCCTCAGGCCCCACTGTCCTGCATGTTTTAGATGTTTCCCCCTTCCAACACACACGATAAATGGTCATTATCAGGCTTCTGCTGAGCTTTATAAGGACCTAATCATTCGAATCAGGTATGTTGGAGCAGGGAAACACCTAAAACATGCAGGACAGTGGGCCCTGAGGACCAGGGAAACATCTAAAACATGCAGGACAGTGGGCCCTGAGGACCAGGGAAACATCTAAAACATGCAGGACAGTGGGCCCTGAGGACCAGGGAAACACCTAAAACATGCAGGACAGTGGGCCCTGAGGACCAGGGTTGAGAACCACTGATCTAGGTCACATGATCAGACACAGAGCAGGCCACCGTCTCCTGTCCTAGTTTGACTTTACAGGGAATCCATATTTGCATTTCCAGTGTAGAGCATGCTGAGATTATCCCCCCTCAGGCCCCACAGGATTCCAGGCAGCTGACAGGACAAGTTCCAGACCGAGAGCTAAAGCTGGCAAACCTGTCGGTCTGCTTGGAGCCTCGAGGCTGCTTTCAGACTCTCTGTTGTCATGTCCAGCAGGAACCTACGCAGGACTTCCTGTCAGGGAAACCAGCTTCTGTTGGGTCATTTCCCCCCCCGTGCGTAAGTCGCCTTGCGTCAACTCTCACTTTTGGGAAGTTGCGTCGCGACTTACGAGTAGCAGCTGTTTGTTTGAGGCGTGTGTGTGTGTGTGGTGTGTGTGTGTGTTTTTGGCAGCCTGTCAGTTCTCACTCTGTCTCTTGTGTAAGTCTTGGGTGTATCTTTTACCGGAAGAAAAGACATCTAAATGCAGACTGTGTTTGTTTTTTTTTTGTCTCTTCTTCCTAGGAGGAATCCAAGTGAAGTTTCTGTTCGGTTTTTCCAGAATAACAACTTTCACATCCAACCTCAGGCTCGACCACCACACTGGGAAAGGTATGATCGAAACACACGTACAATATTTGACAAAAAGCACGCGTTCGGGTTGATTTACCGTGCTGAAGGTGGACTTTTCTTTTATGCCGTTTTCGCACAGGTGTGTGAGATGTCATCGAAGATGCAAAGCTCCAATAACATAACCCAAGCGAAGAGAGCCGTCCAACAGCTCCGAATAGAGGCCAGCATCGAGAGGATAAAGGTGAGGCCTTTGCTCAACCCTCGACGTTTACGCAAAGCAAGCGTTTCGAAACCGTAACAACCTCGGCATACGTCTCATGCTTGTTTTCACGTCCCGTGCGTTTTTAAAGAGCTGTGTGCGTTGCTGCTCGTCTTTCTCGCAGGTATCCAAGGCTTCAGCGGAGCTCATGCACTACTGTACCGAACACGCCAAATACGACCCCTTACTCATGGGAATCCCAGCTTCTGAAAACCCTTTCAAGGATAAGAAACCATGCGCTATCTTGTAGCGGAACACTGGCTGAAACTCTGTCGGCCGTGTGTGTGAGTGTGTGTGTGTGTGTGTGTGTGTGTGAGTGTGTGTGTGTGTGTGTGTTTAGGTGGGGGGGCGGTTGACACTTCCCTAGAATGAAATCTGAGAGTCAAACCTGCCTTGAAGCGGGCCCCCATTCCGCCTTTCCCAAGCCCCCCCCCCCCCCCCCCCCACGTAGTTTTAGGTCAAAGTTAAGTGGGTTCGAGTGACACAGCCCAGCACCAGATCGACCCCTGAGAAGAAAGAAAAGAGAAATAAAAACAGAAAAAACCCCCAGCCAGTTCTAGCCTAGAAAGGTGCCGTTTCAAAACGCTCATGAGAGAAAGCCTCGCGATGTAGCGCCTGCAGCGAACCGCTAAAACTGCTTTTCTCTGTGATCGGGGGTCTGGGTGGTCTTGACCTTTATCTTTAGCTGCAGAGTCTCGAACCCCGGCAGGGAGTTCCCAGGAGCGTCACCCCCCCCCCCCCTCCCCCCCTCCCCCCCCCCTCTCCCCTGCTGAAGCACCACGTTACTGTTGATGTGGAGCACTCGTCTTCTCATTACATCAGTGCTTTCCCACCTTGACAATCTATCTAGTTCCCCAGCAACTGAAAAGACTTGTAAAACACCCACTAGGTGAATGACCTAAGGAAGCAGGAGGGTCCGGTTAAAGGTCACTTGATTGACGTCATTTGATGGGGTTTTTGTACACAATCAACCCTTAAGCCACTCTCCTCCACAGCCCTACCTAACACAAGCTTCCAGGGTAGCTTTATAAAACTGTACCATTGCTTATGGGAGCTGAAGGCCAGAAACCTTCAGTTTTATACTTCACTGGAATATGATTTCAAATGTGATGGGGTGCATGTCCTCCCTGTGTTACTGTGGGTTCTCTCTGGGTGGAGTCTGCATGTCCTCCCTGTGTTACTGTGGGTTCTCTCTGGGTGGAGTCTGCATGTCCTCCCTGTGTTACTGTGGGTTCTCTCTGGGTGGAGTCTGCATGTCCTCCCTGTGTTACTGTGGGTTCTCTCTGGGTGGAGTCTGCATGTCCTCTCTGTGTTACTGTGGGTTCTCTCTGGGTGGAGTCTGCATGTCCTCCCTGTGTTACTGTGGGTTCTCTCTGGGTGGAGTCTGCATGTCCTCCCTGTGTTACTGTGGGTTCTCTCTGGGTGGAGTCTGCATGTCCTCCCTGTGTTACTGTGGGTTCTCTCTGGGTGGAGTCTGCATGTCCTCTCTGTGTTACTGTGGGTTCTCTCTGGGTGGAGTCTGCATGTCCTCTCTGTGTTACTGTGGGTTCTCTCTGGGTGGAGTCTGCATGTCCTCCCTGTGTTACCGTGGGTTCTCTCTGGATGGAGTCTGCATGTCCTCCCTGTGTTACTGTGGGTTCTCTCTGGGTGGAGTCTGCATGTCCTCCCTGTGTTACCGTGGGTTCTCTCTGGGTGGAGTCTGCATGTCCTCCCTGTGTTACCGTGGGTTCTCTCTGGGTGGAGTCTGCATGTCCTCCCTGTGTTACCGTGGGTTCTCTCTGGGTGGAGTCTGCATGTCCTCCCTGTGTTACCGTGGGTTCTCTCTGGGTGGAGTCTGCATGTCCTCCCTGTGTTACCGTGGGTTCTCTCTGGGTGGAGTCTGCATGTCCTCCCTGTGTTACTGTGGGTTCTCTCTGGGTGGAGTCTGCATGTCCTCCCTGTGTTACTGTGGGTTCTCTCTGGGTGGAGTCTGCATGTCCTCCCTGTGTTACTGTGGGTTCTCTCTGGGTGGAGTCTGCATGTCCTCCCTGTGTTACTGTGGGTTCTCTCTGGGTGGAGTCTGCATGTCCTCCCTGTGTTACTGTGGGTTCTCTCTGGGTGGAGTCTGCATGTCCTCCCTGTGTTACTGTGGGTTCTCTCTGGATGGAGTCTGCATGTCCTCCCTGTGTTACCGTGGGTTCTCTCTGGGTGGAGTCTGCATGTCTTGTGTCATGTGCACCATCCAAAGACATGCATGTGGTAGGTTAATTGACACTCAGTGGATGAATGTGAGGGTGAATGGTTGTTTGTAACTGGCTTGGGTGTACCCCATGCCTAATGCCCCGAAAGTAACTGGGATAGGCTCCAGTCACCCTTGACCTCTAACGGCACCGCTAATCAGCGGTAGACAATGAATGATTTAAAACCATTTGGCCTTAAATTAAAATACAATTCATATGTTTACACAGTCTTGACTACTACTGATAACGCTCACCACAAAAGCCTTTACTTTTTTATTTAATGTAAATGTTTTTTTATTGCCATTCCAGCAAAGAACACAGAATTAACGCAGAATATTTGATGTAATTTAAGGATTTGTGAGAAATACAGATAGACGCAGAGAAATACAGGCCAAAAGTGCGCCAGACAAGGTGTAGGTTATTACCAAACCTTGTTGACGTTGTATCAACCATCTCGTCATCTTCATTTATATAATGAAGCCGCTCCAATCTGCTATATGACGCTATGGTGGCATCTAGATTTCCAATTGCCTTAGATAAATGCTCTGTGTGACTTGAATAGTTGTCTTAATTTATATTTGTGGTAGAAGGAGATCGATCCGTAACGTGTCAGATCATTGTACATTGATATGTGATCCTTTAAACAAGGTATCCTGTGTGTCTCATGTTAGCGAGGAAAATGTGGTCATTTTACCGGTTCTTCAGTAAAAAGAGGCAGTTCGTGCCGTCATACCTATTTCACCAGCATTAAATGAAACCTAGTTCTTTTCTGGTTGTGTTTCATTGCCAGTGTGTTGACAGTGTTTCTCTCTAGCAGAAACACCTGTCGGATCAGAAACACCCATCAGATCCGCCCATCTGTAAACAATAGAACCGTTAGGAACTTATTAGTCGAAGCGTTTCCCGTTTACAAAGTTCGACGTTTTTGTCCAGCTCTCATAATTGCCATTGTGTGTCCAGTGAGTGTGTGTTGCCTTGTGTGTGTGTGTGTGTGTGTATCTTACGGGGCCAGTCTCAACGCAGGCAGCAGCTGTGTTGTGCTACGCACACACCTAACTGAAGAAACTCATCAGTCCAATTTAATAAGCCGGGCCTTAATGAAGGATTCTCAATTACAAATATAATTGTTATACTTTAGCGCTTTGTCTTTGGAACTAAATGTGGAGAACTTTCTTACGTCAAACAATAACAATTTTACTCCGAATGCGTCTTGTTTTTTTTTTTAGATGTCAATAAATGTCATGTATACACACAATATCATTGATTGCAGAGTGGGTTATTGTATATGTACTGTCCTAGAATTCTGCAGCAGCAGAATCACACTGCCTGTGTTAATGATCATGATTATGTTTTAACTGTGCCAAAGGCACAAGCATCACATGTTACCACCCTACCATTCTACTTTCATTTTTTTGTCTATTTTTCTTTCAACGCCTCCAATTGAAAACCAGCTTCTTATGCAACTATCATTAAAACTGCTTCCCACTCTCATTTTAGGTGTTGTGTTACTAGCGCTGCTCAGAAACCAGGTCAGGGAATATTTGTTGGCCCAGATTGATCAAATCTGTCCTTTGTGACCAGATACTGGTTCCCAGTGCCACAGTCACAGTAACTGTGTTCCCCCTCATCTCTCTGGTGCAGCCTTCAGGATGAAAGAAAACCTGGATTCTCATTGGCGGTATCTCCTCATAAACAATTGCCCCCAATTTATGTCACAAACCTCGGCTCAAAGTGTTATGTAACATAAATAAGGAATCCACACGTAGACCGGATACGTTTTAGAAGGTTTATTAAATAAAGATCTCTATCAAACAAAAAAAAGCTAATAAGGGAGGCCCCGCCACACTGGATCGCTGTCCCTTTGTAGCCCATCTCAGTTGGGTACGCACCTGCGCCAGATCACCCAATTAGGGGCAAAAGACAGACTTAAAGGGATACAGCATGAACACAACCTAGACCGTCACCCTGTGCTAACTTCACTGCTGCTCTTTCTCTGTTGCAGCTACTCAATAGGAGGGTTTTTTTTTCTCTCTCTACGCTAGAACGTCACCAGGAGAGCCCCATTCACGGACTATTTCTAGCCATGACATCAGCATGGCCTGAATGGCCTTGACTCACTCGCATTGTCTAAAGAGCCGCTCTTCGCGTGGCTTTGTCCATACTGTCCGCGGTTCTAGCGTCCTCTTACTGTGCGACGCTTCAGAAAGGACTCTTCTTTTTTCATCGAACGCGCAGTCCTAACAGCGCCTGCGGTATATTTATCTCCCCTGCTTGTTTTGGGAACAGGGATCTCAGGCTGAAGGAGCCAGTCGCGCCTCACGCACTGCTGGTCACAGGGAAGTGGGGATTCTCTCTGTCTCTCTTCCCACGCAGTCCACAGTCTATTCTTAGACTCTACTGCGCTCGCTGACGTCTCTGAAATGCGTCTTTTCATTATCACAGCTCCACGTGTTTATACTAGCCACTAAAATCCAACACCTTGATTATACAGGAGCTGTTTGTTTGTTTTTTGCGCTGTTGCACAACGCATCAGGTGTCGGCTACAGGCTAACTGCTTAGGCTACTTTGAAACATGAACAGTTCTTCAGGAAATGGTCTGGCTGTCCACTTCCAGAAAGATCTGCAGAAACGTTTCCTCCTGGCATTGTGTCCCTCCAATCTAGTGGACAACACTGTACCTCAAATCAAACAGTCTAGGAAACAAATGAAATGTTAAGTTAAATTTATTTCATATGTCAACAAGTAGCAAATTCATTCAATAAATATAATTCTTTAAATTAATTCAAATGTGAGTTCAAAACATTAACAAGACAATATAAACATCCTCGTAATAACCTATGAATACGTTCCCTTTTTAAATAAATCAACACGTTTGAATACTATGAGAGTGACATATCCTTTTTCGAGAGTATCCATCGTTTGGTCCATTTTCCTTGAGCAGGGTTGAAAGCGTGGACTAGCCCAGTCCATTCAGAACCAGCAGAGGCCGGTCTGGTCCAGACCAACGTGCCTGTTCTGGACCACTCTGGTATCGCCCCCGAGCTGCTAGACCACGTGTCGTCACGTGATTCCGTTTCCTGTGCAGACTGTGTTCCCGATAATGGGAGATGCAGTCATCAGTAGACCTGGAACTTGTCCTGCTGAGTCACCGTCTCTCTTAACTGTCGGATCATATCCTCTTGTTTCTCCCCCCCTTCACGGTTTCCTCTGTCCTCCGGGGGGGGTTTTACTCAAAAAGAAGTCCAACAAAGGAGCGTTTATTACACATGTTGAGTGCAGTTTCGACGACGAGCTTTTTCAAAATCCCTCGGCTTGTTTTCACCGGTCTGGGAGATTAATGACGGGCACCCACTGATCCAGGCAGCGGCTGTCCCTGCAGAAGCAGTTGACTTTGCTCAGTGCTGGATCCTTCCACGTGCTAGATGGAGGGTTCTGGAAGGATGACAAAAGCAGAACAGTTAGAGGGTATGTAACAATCCCATCGCACAGTGGCGTTCTCTGTGCTGGAACTGGGTGCTCATGCAACACAAAAACACCTGCAAACATCCTAATCCGGTACCCTCTGCAGACTGGATGCCTGAATTATAACTTAACCTTAAATTCCCACATTAAAAGACTGTTTTCACGAATACATGTCAATTGTAAAGCTCCCTCTTGTGAGTCACTTTGGATAAAAGCGTCTGCCAAATGAATAAATGTAAATGCAGGAGATGATAACCATGCAGGAACCCTGACCAAGGCACTGATATTTTCCATAAAAGCTGGTTTAAAAAGCAAACAGAAGCACGTAGTTGTGACCCTTACAGTGACTAAGACGCAGTGCAGATCCAGAGGCTCTCCCCCGGGCTTGCCTCCCCCCAGGATCTCAGCCAGGCGCCTCATGTTGCTCACTCGGAGGATGCTGATGTCGTTCTCGCAGCAGAAAGCCTGGATCAAGGTGAAGTGGATCTGCAGGGCCACGTCTTCTCCGTGCTCCTCATCAGCCGCCAAGAGACACAACACCACATTGTCGGGGTCCCTGGGGGGGGGGGAAAGGGCAACAATCGCGAAGTTAGAGACGGGGTGTATATATAAAAAACGAGGACGTATTGTTTCTCGTTACAATGCACGTGTTTGTGTCAAGTTAGTGAAGCACTCAGGAAACAAAAGCTTACACATTGAGAGACTTGGCTGCCTCGTACACTCCGACTGTGATGCAACCCTGAGGTAATGCAGAGCTAAGGATCTCTTCTAAGGCTTTTTCCACCGATTCCATTCTGTAAAGAGAAAGAAAATAAAAAGACATCCATGCATTAAGCCACCAGCTTACACACAAGCACTGCTTTGTGGACCTGAAGTGACAAGCTGATACTGTAACGATTGTCAGTACTCCAGCCTGCAAATCCTCCTTCAACCTTCCTTTCTAAAGTAGAAAAGCTGACGTCTCACCGTTCTGAAGAGTTGTCTGCGCTTGTTTCCTCAAAAGTCATATTGCACATTTGGAGAAGAAGGGAAAAAAAAGCAACCAAATATCCACTCTGTCGGATCTGATGCAGCGTAGAAATCCTGCACCGTGTACAGCTCGCGCTCATATGACCGCCTGCACGCGCGGTTTGCTGCACTAAACCACCCTCCACTGACTTCTCATTTGCATATCCAATCTGATTGGTCACATGCTAATGAGAAGGGTGCGTACAGTTGGTGAACGTAACAGCGCGCCCTTAAGGCATGACCGTGTTAGGATCAACAGCGACACCGTGTGGCTGTAGTGTGACAGTGCTATGACAAGGGTCACTTTTACAGTTTTTTTTGATTGCTTAAGCACGATTTTCAAAACAGGGCCCGTGTTGTCAAAACACTACACACAATTAGCACAACCACACCCACAACTAGCAAAAGACTACAGATCCTTTGCAAAACTAAACACTCTTGTAAAAACTATACACTTCTTTTGAAAAAACACACTTTGTTACCATATGAAACACACAGTACTTCACATTACTATACCTTGTTTGCACGAGTTACACTCTGCTGTGATAAACCTAAAACACTTTTAGCATTTCTACTTCCCTATGATTAGAGTAGGCTACTATGAACAAAGTACAAATATAATCTAAATTCACCAAACAAGACCAATGTTGCAGACTGAAGACACTCTTTCTCAACATGCCCAAAATGTTGACATGGAGATTCATAATACTGTAACAAAACGTCACTTTACGCCTCATCTACGTAAATGAACTCATGCTGTATCTCCTCTCCATCGATTCGTAAAACCCCTTGAAAAACAGTGGCAGGCAAAATTGTTCAGTGTACATCTAGTATACATATTACAAGACAGTATGCAAGATCACACTGCTAAAGCCAATACATACCTCTGCATAATCATACAGTAGCTTCACCCTTTCAGAATTGCACTCGAAAGGCACTTGATGAATTTACTTCATTTGAACATGTTATTTATTTGTTTTATCAGACATTTGAATCCAAAGTGAGTTACAGTAAGTACAGGGACATTCTCCCTGAGGCAAGAAGGGCACAAGGACACAACGTCATATAGCCCCAGCCAGGGCTTGATCTCACAACCTTCTGATCATGAGGACAACACCTTAACCCGCTGAGCCATTTGACACCCTGGATGACAACGTGGTCAAACGTGATTGTGTTGAACCAGTTGGTTGAACGGTGTGGTAATTTGACAGTCAGTGCTTTGGTATTGCAAGGAAGTGACTTAATGATAGATTTTTGTGTGTATGTGTGTTACAGTTTTTTTCAATTGTTTACATGCAATTTTGAAAACAGAGTTATTTTTGTCAAAATATAATCACAATTATCTAAACACCACAATCAATTAGCAAAATTCCTAGATTGTTTGCAAAATGACATACTTCAGTCAAAACATACACACTTCAGTCAAAACATACAGTATACACATATTTGTTTTCATTTAGCCAACACAGTCATCAATGATCATACACTATTGCAGCCAGTTTCACACTGCTGTGATAAATAAAAAAAATTGCCCAGACATTCTTACTGTCACCAGTAAGAGATAATTTAGGTGACAAAAACTCACAACATTATTCATGATTTGTTTTGAGATATAAGGAGAATGTAGACAAATACTGAAGGCCTACCATAACCTTACCAAGCACTCCACAACACTTGATGCTGCAGACTGAATATTTCAAGTATTCATTTCAATACTTACAGTATTTCTTACCATAATCAGTTACAGTAATCAACCAACAATTATATAAATTACTGTAAACAAATGAAACTTATAGACAAAAAAAATGACTGCATGAATTACAGTACACACACTTTGACTCTGAAGAAAAGTAAAGTAAAAGTAAACAGAAAAGAAAGAAAACTACTGTAAAAGCGACAAGAATACTGTCCGTCTCTCCGTCTGGCTGGATCAGGCCATAAGATTTCATCCACATCACAGGCTATGTCTTCATTGGCAAGGCACCGTTGGAAGAATCACCTTGTGTGACGTATCCACCCCTGCACTGAAGCTGCTTCAATAAGATCACATGCCTGTTCCATGGCCTGAATGAGGGGCAAATGGTCATAGGGCCGCAGGTCATATGTCTTCCACCGCCACGCTGAAAAACATTATTCTATAGGATTCAGGAAGGGGGAGTATGGGGGAAGGTATAAAACTTCAAAATCAGGGTGATCATGGAACCAGTTCTGGACCAGAGCAGCCCGATGAAATGAGACACTGTCCCAAACGACAGTGTACCGCATCTGGTCCAGTTGGTGTAATGCTGTGACAATCTCATGCAATCGGTCAAGAAATGCAAGTATCAGATTTGCATTATAGGGTCCCAGATTTGCATGGTGGTGGAGGACCCCATTTTGTGTGATAGCAGCGCAAAGGGTGATGTTACCCCCTCGCTGCCCTGGCACATTGGTGATTGCCCTGTGCCCAATGACATTTCTCCCTCTTCTTCTTGTTTTTGCAAGGTTAAATCCAGCCTCATCCACATATATAAATTCATGTTGAATTTCAGCAGCATCCATTTGCAAGACTCACATAACACATAAACACATAAAAAATAGGATGCTAATCAATATCTATAGCACAGTATTTTTTTGTGACAGAACATTATGAGCAGTGCATGATACCACACCATAGTCAGATGAACAATGCATACCTCCACATACTCACTGTGCAGATGCTTCACTCTCTCTGAATTTCTGTCAAATGGTACCCGATACAGTTGCTTCATGTATATTAGATTTTTCTTTAGGATTCGACCTAATGTTGACAGAGAGACTTGTTGGATGTTATTGAAAATATTGTTATCATTGATGATTTTGGCTTGGATTTCTCGTAGCCTGATACAATTATTGGCCAAAACCATGTTCACAATGGCGGCCTCTTGTGGACGACTGAACATAGGGCTCCTTCCACCTCGGTGTCCTCGACCCTCAATCCTATGTAAGAAAAAAAAAAAGAAATATATACTGTATATATATATTTTTTTTATGCAGCCTACTGTCAAATGTCACAGTAAACAATATTGATTATACAAGCTTCAGTTTCAATGTATACTGTGTAGTTAGCTTACCTGCTTAAATGTCCGAATTACTGACGCAACAGTATTTCTGCTGAGATTTGGTTGAACTCTTTGTCCAGCTTCCATCAGTGTCAGTCCATGGTTGATAACATGGTCAATAAGTGTTGCACGGATTTCTCTAGTCAAATTTGTTCCTCGTCTTCTTTGTTCAGGTTCTATCACCCCTTCAAGTCCTTCTCTACCTCTTCCTCTACCTAGGTGTCTTCCTCTACCTCCTTCTCCTCTTCCTCTACCTTCTTCTCCTCTTCCTCTACCTCCTTCTCCTCTTCCTCTACCTAGGTGTCTTCCTCTACCTCCTTCTCCTCTTCCTCTACCTTCTTCTCCTCTTCCTCTACCTCCTTCTCCTCTTCCTCTACCTAGGTGTCTTCCTCTACCTCCTTCTCCTCTTCCTCTACCTTCTTCTCCTCTTCCTCTACCTCCTTCTCCTCTTCCTCTACCTAGGTGTCTTCCTCTACCTCCTTCTCCTCTTCCTCTACCTTCTTCTCCTCTTCCTCTTCCTCTACCTCCTTCTCCTCTTCCTCTACCTAGGTGTCTTCCTCTACCTCCTTCTCCTCTTCCTCTACCTTCTTCTCCTCTTCCTCTACCTCCTTCTCCTCTTCCTCTACCTAGGTGTCTTCCTCTACCTTCTTCTCCTCTTCCTCTACCTAGGTGTCTTCCTCTACCTTCTTCTCCTCTTCCTCTACCTAGGTGTCTTCCTCTACCTTCTTCTCCTCTTCCTCTACCTTCTTCTCCTCCACCTATGCCTCTTCCTCTACCTCCTTCTCCTCTTCCTCTACCACCTTCATCTCCTCTTTGAGCTCCCCCTCTCATTCTCACTCTTCCTCTAACGCCTTCCATTTTTGTTGAAGACAGGTGAACTCACCTGCTGCCTTTTATAGCACACCTGAGTGCCGCATTTTCAAATTTGCACACGTGTGCTTCCACACCTGGTAGATGTGTTTATCCAATTAGTTAGTGTTAGTGTGGTAATTGGCAATCCGGTGCTTTGTAATTACAAGGAAGTAACCCCACAATCCTTATCTGTGTCTGAGGTGTTAAAATGTGTGTAGAGTTTTACAAATCACTGTGTGTAATGTTTTGTAAAAATGGTCAAGCAGACATTGTGTGTAATGTTGTGCAAATCTG
Organism: Neosalanx taihuensis; assembly: GCA_030340665.1. Lineage (NCBI taxonomy): Eukaryota > Metazoa > Chordata > Actinopteri > Osmeriformes > Salangidae > Neosalanx > Neosalanx taihuensis. The sequence continues at coordinate 731,128 of JARGSH010000047.1, read as the reverse complement.
TGGAGGTGTTTTGCTAATTGGAGTAAAATGTTGCTAATTGTGTGGAAATTTTAATTTTAGTGTGTAAACAATCATAACAAACTGTAACATAACTACATATTTGGCAATATTCTGGTACAACTGTATATAACCATGTATATTCTGCTAATAACCTGCAATCCTGTATATCCTGTATATGCTGCAAATAACTGTAAATCCTGTACATCACAATTACTTGCATAATTGTAATTGAATTGTATAGATTATAAGGGTATAGTCTGTAACCTGCACTTTATCCTGGACATACTGTATATTCTGCTGTACATTCTACACATTCTGTACAAAAACTGAAAATCATGTACATTCTAATATAATACTGTATATTATACAAGACCATTACTGTATAATTGTAAATGTATAGCTTCTGTACATAATCATTATGCTCCCTGGGAGGATTCACCTCACCCACCATTTTTTTACTTATTGTTATTGACCCCACCCCCTACCCCTGTGTACACTTTCTAATCTTTTACCTCACACCCTTACCCTTGTGTGCTTTGCGAGACTGTGTGCCGTTGATACAAAGGAGTTTCCCTCGGGATCAATAAAGTAATCTGAATCTGAATCTGAAAGTGGGTTTAATGTTTTGCAAATCACTGTGTGTAGAGTTTTGCAACAAGTGTGAAGTTGACAATGTGCTTATAGTTGTGCAAATATGGGCTGATGTTTTGCTTCTTGGGTGTAAGGTTTTGCTAATAGCTTTTTAATTTTTTATTTTACAAATAGAGTCAAATAGCAATTTAAGTTCAAAGAGGAACAAGTTAAAATTGTTGTAAAAAGTTAAAATCCGACCAAACATATGCTGTCACCATTTCAGGTAAATTAGATTTCCATAAGTGAAGTGCTCTGGTAGAGTAATGTGTATGCATTTGGTACACCAGCTGTACAGTGGCTTAGAGGAAAGTGCTCAAAGGATTGTTGGCTGCCCTCTTTCCACACTGGAAGACCTAAACAGATCCCGTTGTCTTACAGGTTTTTTTAGATTGCTTAAACACTAAAATTAAAAGTAGTACACTATTAAAAGTTCTCAAATGTTATAAGAAATCTGATTATGCTTTCCTATAATGACGTTAGATTTATATCTTATTTAGGTAATTTTTCTATTTTGTATATTGTTTTGTATATCCTCTTGTATACATTTCCAATTCATTGATGTGTTACTACTGTCTGCAGGTTTGTTATGTTGATTAAGGTAGTAGCACAAAAATGATGACTCGAATAAAGATTGGCTCTTTTAAATGAACTAGATAAAGAAAGAACCGAGTCTGTAAAATGATCCGAACTTCCGGTCACTATCACCGCCTTTGACTCTTATACAGGTCCCACGTGACACACTTTACTTCTGCATTCTTTGATACCAGCCGGCTGCTGCTGATTCAGTTCATTCTGTCTAAACATTCAATTCTGTTCATTTTATCTAAACATTTTTAGATCAACTTTTGAAGTTTCTCTATTTTATTATCATGAAATACGACTGAGGAGGACAGCGGGGTATTATCGCCATTGTTGGCAACTTTTGGAGTTTCACTATTTTATTATGGTGAAATACGACTGAGGAGAACAGCGTGGTATTATCGCCATTGTTGGCAAAACAGTTCGGTAAATTCATCAATTTCTTAGAATCAACTTTATTCGCCAAGTAAGTTTATGCAAACAATGAATTTACTGTACCAGTGAGATGTATTTGTTAAATATTTAGGTTAATAATATGAATGTTTCACTAATCAGTCCTTGAAACCCTTTTGTTTGTGCGACCCAATGAACTACAACGAGTTTAACACTATTATTAACCAGAAATAGAAATGATATGATTTTTCAGATCAGCTGGGCAACAGAGAAAGGTTTTGCAATATTTCAGCTGTATAAATGATTGATATTTACATTTATTCATTGAGCAGACTCTTTTATCCAAAGTGACTTACAAGAGAGAGCTTTACAAAAGAGCACCAGTCACTGATCATAACAACATGACAGACCCCAACACATAGATAGCAGATTTATAGATTATGAAACGTACATCATGAGAAACCAATAAGTACCAAAGGAAGAGCTAAGTGAATTCAGCAGAATAAGTTTAACATTTGAGGCAGGCACCTCTGAATGGCAGTATTCTACTTGTAGGAAGCGAACTGCAAAGCAACAACAACAATATTGCACCTGACTGCCAGTATGAAAAACCTATGTAGGATTAGGACCATGAAAAAGACCACAGGTCCCCCAGTAGGAATCTTTATGACCCTGGTGGAGAGGCCAGAGAGATGTACAAATGATCCAGTGTGAAATGATATGAGCTTCTGCTTGCCCCTGTTAGTGTTCTGTTTAACTTCACACCAGTTATAACTCGCTTAAAAATAAAAAATGATTCAAGAACATTCGATTTTCAGAGTATCCGATTTTAGAAACAGTACTATGAAGAGGAGTTGTTTGCTGGAGATGAAGTTCTCATGTTAGAGCGTAGAAAACCTTAGTTAAATGGGTATAGGATGAAACTAATAGTCCCCAGATTTGTTATAGTTGTTGACATCACTGATTGTGATCAGGCCATTGGACACAGGTCCATTGCCATACAATGGAAAGTTACTGGACAAAAGGTTTTGAAGATTAGATTAGATTCAACTTTATTGTCATTACACAGGTTCAAGTACAGGGTAACGAAATACAGTTAGCATCCAACCAGAAGTGCAAAACAGTTATTACAACAGAATATAACAGTATACTCAGAAGATACACAGTATATACAGTATAATCAGAATATACAGTGTATGTACAGGTGTTAAAGAGATTAAAGTGATTTGCTGGCAACAAATGTACAGCTGTATTTTACAAGCTGTTACAGTATTTTTACAGAATTTACAGAGTTGTCTGTATGTACAGTTAGTGCAAATGATGCTATGTGCAGATGTGCAAAATGAGCAGGCGTTAAGCAAACAAAGTGCTGACAGCCACCAAGAAAGCTGATGCTTTTATAATGCTGACACGTGTAGAAAAGGAAGGTGAACAGAATTTCTAGAATATTAAGCTTTTAACCAAACCAAAGTTATTTGGAATTCTCAGGTGTGAATTTCTATGTTTTTATTCCCTTGATTGAAAACTAGTGAAGACATTTGCATTCAAACTCTTGCCTGAAGCTTCTAATTGATCCGGATGAGAATTCTGCCCCAACAGTCATCACAATATTATGTGTTTTTCCAGACAAAAGAGAAACACTCTGCTCACCAAATGATCAACAGTACATACAGTATGCAGAGTGAACATTATGATGGACAACATATTTCCTTGATGTAAATGAAGGCTGAATATTCACTAACTTGGAAATGTTTTCTCCAGATCCCCTGTTGACCAGTCATACCTGATTGTGGACAGAGTCTAGACAGTGGGGGACTTCTTCCAGAGAAGAGCAGAGAGAGACTACAGAGAGACTACAGAGAGAAACAAGCCTCCAGAGACTGGACACCAGACAGGAGCCTGACAGACCAGACAGAGAGCAAAGAGAGACCTAAGTTATGGAGACACATCAGTGTGACACCTGTGGGAAGAGTCTTTCCTCATCCAGGAACCTCAAGAAGCACATGAAGATCCACACTGGAGAGAAGCCCTACTGCTGTGACCTCTGTGGTAAAACCTTTAGAGAGGCAGGTACTCTCACTCTTCACAGCAGGATCCACTCAGGGGAGAAGCCCTACAGGTGTAACCTTTGTGGTAAAACCTTTAGCCACGCAGGTAATCTCACTCTTCACAGCAGGATCCACACTGGAGAGAAGCCCTACAGCTGTGACCTCTGTGGTAAAACCTTTAGCCAGGCAAGTACTCTCTCTCGTCACAGCAGGATCCACATAGGAGAGAAGCCCTACAGCTGTGACCTCTGTGGTAAAACCTTTAGACATGCAGGTCATCTCACTCATCACAGCAGGATCCACACTGGAGAGAAGCCCTACAGCTGTGACCTCTGTGGTAAAACCTTTAGAGAGGCAGGTACACTCACTCGTCACAGCAGGATCCACACTGGAGAGAAGCCCTACAGCTGTGAGCTCTGTGGTAAAACCTTTAGCCGGGCAGGTACTCTCACTGTTCACAGGAGGATCCACACTGGAGAGAAACCCTACAGGTGTGAGCTCTGTGGTAAAACTTTTAGAGAGGCAGGTGCTCTCAGTGTTCACAGCAGGATCCACACTGGAGAGAAGTCCTACAGGTGTGACCTCTGTGGTAAAACCTTTAGCCAGGCAGGTCATCTCACTCTTCACAGCAGGATCCACACTGGAGAGAAGCCCTACAGCTGTGACCTCTGTGGTAAAACTTTTAGAGAGGCAGGTGCTCTCAGTGTTCACAGCAGGATCCACACTGGAGAGAAGCCCTACAGCTGTGAGCTCTGTGGTAAAACCTTTAGCCGGGCAGGTCATCTCACTCTTCACAGCAGGATCCACACTGGAGAGAAGCCCTACAGCTGTGACCTCTGTGGTAAAACCTTTAGACATGCAGGTCATCTCAGTGTTCACAGCAGGATCCACACCGGAGAGAAGCCCTACAGCTGTGAGCTCTGTGGTAAAACCTTTAGCCGGGCAGGTCATCTCACTCTTCACAGCAGGATCCACACTGGAGAGAAGCCCTACAGCTGTGACCTCTGTGGTAAAACCTTTAGACATGCAGGTCATCTCAGTGTTCACAGCAGGATCCACACCGGAGAGAAGCCCTACAGCTGTGAGCTCTGTGGTAAAACCTTTAGACAGGCAGGTACTTTCACTCGTCACAGCAGGATCCACACTGGAGAGAATCAGAATGGGGTTTATTCTAGGGCTGCAGCTATCAATTAATGATAGCTGCAGCCCTACTGGAAATAGAATGAGTTGCAATGCTTCCATCTATTGGCAATTGTATAAACTGATGTGAAATATTATTGAACAATGGTAAATTAAATATAAGATAATATAAGATATTTAGATAGGCTAGGTAAATGTATAGCAAATGTACTGTCTGTTGTAATTGGGTACATACAAGTATTCGTATGTGAAATCATTCTTTGTATGTTTTTATCTGTGCTAATCTGTAATCTGTCTAATGTCCTGAACTTCTTATACCACCAGCAGGAATATAAAGCCATTCACAAAAAAGTTGTCTAAGACTTTGTTTCATCTATAAACTCTGAACACGTATGATATATGTCCAGATATATCTGAATCACAATGAGGATACAGGATGCTTTATTGCCATTTAAGTAAACACATATAGGAACTCGTTACAGCATTACAGCAAAGTGTTTTTAAAACATAGTACTGTAATAATAATAAGCTTTTAATTAAAATATTCAACAGCTCCACATAATTGAGAGAGTGGAGTCCAGACATTGAGAGAGTGGAGTCCTATAAGTACCTGGGTGTTCACCTGAACCACAAACTGGACTGGACTCACCACACTGACGCACTGAACAAGAAAGGTCAGAGCCGGCTCTACTTCCTGAGGAGGCTGAGGTCTTTCGGAGTGCAGGGGGCACCCCTAAAGTCTTTCTATGACTCAGTGGTGGCCTCAGCCATCATGTATGGTGTGGTCTGCTGGAGCAGCGGCATCACTGAGAAGGAAAGGAAGAAGCTGGACAAGGTCATCAAGAAGTCCAGCTCAGTCCTGGGCTGCCCTCTGGACACAGTGCAGGAGGTGGGAGACAGACGAGTCCTGGCAAAGCTGACAACTATGCTGGACCACGAGTCACACCCCCTGCAGGACACACTGTCCGCTCTGGAGAGCAGCTTCAGCAATAGGCTGATTCACCCTCGGTGTGTGAAGGAGAGATTCCGCAGGTCCCTCCTTCCTGCTGCTGTCAGACTGTTTAACAATAATCACTAAATACTGCTGTCTATAGCCACTATCATGTGCTACACCTTTACCATTATTGTGTGCGTGCTGCAAGGTGCACACTATGTTATTACTAGCGTTTATTATTGTGTGCGTGCTGCAAGGCGCACAATATGTTATTACTAGCGTTTATTGTGTGCGTGCTGCAAGGCGCACAATATGTTATTACTAGTGTTTATTATACTTATTCTTACGCCGTTTTTTGGCTCAAAACACCTACCAGAGTTTTTGACGCATATACACAAAAGTTATATCAAAACGTGCGGCTCGGCCCCGACATGTGTGCTATGATTTATCTAAGACTTTTGGCGAACAATTTTGCTAGTTGAAACATTCCAACTAGCTGTAAAGATATGCTGTTTGCTAACATTAGCGACCAATGCTGAAATTAGCGCCTAAGCTAATTGCTAGTGCATCAGCATATGTTTTGCTAGCATGCTATCTAAGATGTGGGTTTTTGACTTCTTTAACATTTGGGCTTATGTATTCATGTGCTTATCAGTCAGGACGGTGGTGAAGGGTTGTGGGGAGGGTTATTTGTGTGCATTTTGACCGTTTATGGTTGTTTTCGGAGGGGGGGGGGGGGGGCGATCGGCGTTCGCGGGGGGCGGGGGGGCTCGTGCGGGGAGGTTTGAGGGCAGGGTTCATGTGGTGGGGTCCATAGGAATCTAACAAGATATTGGGGAGGTGTGTGGGAGGTCGGGATCGGCAGTTAATGGAGTTGCCGCTCCATAGAGAAACAGTGGGGATTAAATACAGGTCTTTTAGGAATTGCTATTGAAATTGTTGGGGGGGCTTGCTGTAAAACATTCATAATCGTCTGGATACTGGTTGACCTTGCAAACTATTGGCTAGTGTTGTATGGGGAGTCCTGTAGTTTATAGATGATTGAACCTGTGTGTCAGCTACTAAGTGATTCATTGCACTGAATGGTTTGATTGACAGTTCATCATTAAGTCATTAATGTACAGACTGCCTGTGTGTATGCACATATATGTATCTATATATATATATGTGTGTGTGTGTGTGTATGTGCGTGTGTGTATGTGTATGTGCGTGTGTGTTTTTCTCAATTAATGTTGGATAAAAAGCACTGTTTTTGTTAGTGTGATATCAGAACTGTGTGACCTAGTGCTAGCATATTGCTGAATCCTGATTTGTTACATGTTTGATTGCATGTGGATTGATTTGACATTTAACACAGCTGTATAACTTTATAATGTTATCTGATATTTATAATGCGGTATCATTTTGATAAAAGGTGTATTTCTAATACCAAAGTCATAGCCATTGATGGCCTAATTCTGGCATTGGATGTATTTGGGTCATTTTACACTCTAAGTTTTTGAAAGCATTTATCACTATTATCAAATTAGAACCAAACTATTACTATGCTACTGAACTGTAATGTAAAGTGCTACCTGACACAGAGTGACCAATTGTTTACTGCTTGCTTACTACTTAAACTTAAACTGTGGCAGTGTGCTCAAGTGGAGCTGTCTTTAATCCTGCTGAAATTAGTGTTTACGCTACTACTAGTGCATCAGCATATGAACACCTGTTGAAAGCTTGATCAGTCACATACCTAAGCAATGGTAGAAGTCATATTGTGAAAATTACTCAACAGTGTCAGTGATGTATGGGGGAGAGTCCCGGGCCAGAGTCACGCACACTCAAAATTTCTTTAGGAATTTTTTTCTAGTTATTGTGTGCGTGCTGCAAGGCGCACACTATGTTATTACTAGCGTTTATTGTGTGCGTGCTGCAAGGCGCACACTATGTTATTACTAGCGTTTATTATTATTGTGTGCGTGCTGCAAGGCGCACACTATGTTATTACTAGCGTTTATTATTATTATTATTATTCTGCTTATTCTTACGCCGTTTTTTGGCTCAAAACATCTCCCAGAGTTTTTGACGCATATAGTTATATCAAAACGTGCGGCTCGGCCCCGACATGTGTGCTATGATTTATCTAAGACTTTTGGCGAACAATTTTGCCCAAAAATTGCCAAAAACCACACCAAAAAAATGAATAGGTGTCAATGGAGAGAATGTTTGAGAGGTAGAGTGGTGATGTCATCGCTAGAGTGTGGAGAAGAGAGAGAATTGTGTTTAAAAAATAAAACGTATTTGACTACCATGGCCTCAAATGCACCACTACAGACACAATTTATACATAGAAACGTAGGAAAATGTGTCCTCTAGCTCACACTTGCTTTACTTTATCTGTCAGATTTATTGTTTTAGCTTGACATGCGAAGATTCGGCCGCAGCACCCATGAACAGCCTCATAGACTCCTATGTTAAGAGAGGCGGGGCTGTAACTGAAAAGATAGAAAACGAACACTTTTTAGAATTGCTCCCAAGAGCACATTTCTTCACTTGTCAACACAAAATGCCTATGTAGACGTTCAGGAAGGGCTCAGCCGGCTTCACGTTAACCTGGTTTTATGATTGGAAACATGGTTTGGCCAGAAATCCTTCCTGTTCGAGGGGTGCTGTAAGCCTTTTCTCTGTCTTTCGAACTGCCATGACAGTTGCAACAGTTGCATCAGTCATAGAGAAACAGTGGGGATTAAATACAGGTCTTTTAGGAATTGCTATTTAAATTGTTGGGGGGGCTTGCTGTAAAACATTCATAATCGTCTGGATACTGGTTGACCTTGCAAACTATTGGCTAGTGTTGTATGGGGAGTCCTGTAGTTTATAGATGATTGAACCTGTGTGTCAGCTACTAAGTGATTCATTGCACTGAATGGTTTGATTGACAGTTCATCATTAAGTCATTAATGTACAGACTGCCTGTGTGTATGCACATATATGTATCTATCTATATATATATATGTGTGTGTGTGTGTGTGTGTGTGTATGTGCGTGTGTGTATGTGTATGTGCGTGTGTTTTTCTCAATTAATGTTGGATAAAAAGCACTGTTTTTGTTAGTGTGATATCAGAACTGTGTGACCTAGTGCTAGCTTATTGCTGAATCCTGATTTGTTACATGTTTGATTGCATGTGGATTGATTTGACATTTAACACAGCTGTATAACTTTATAATGTTATCTGATATTTATAATGCGGTATCATTTTGATAAAAGGTGTATTTCTAATACCAAAGTCATAGCCATTGATGGCCTAATTCTGGCATTGGATGTATTTGGGTCATTTTACACTCTAAGTTTTTGAAAGCATTTATCACTATTATCAAATTAGAACCAAACTATTACTATGCTACTGAACTGTAATGTAAAGTGCTACCTGACACAGAGTGACCAATTGTTTACTGCTTGCTTACTACTTAAACCTAAACTGTGGCAGTGTGCTCAAGTGGAGCTGTCTTTAATCCTGCTGAAATTAGTGTTAACGCTACTACTAGTGCATCAGCATATGAACACCTGTTGAAAGCTTGATCTGTCACATACCTAAGCAATGGTAGAAGTCATATTCAGAAAATGACTCAACAGTGTCATTGATATATGGGGGAGAGTCCCGGGCCAGAGTCACGCACACTCAAAATTTCTTTAGGAATTTTTTTCTAGTTATTATTATTATTATACTTATTCTTACGCCGTTTTTTTGGCTCAAAACACCTACCAGAGTTTTTGACGCATATACACAAAAGTTATATCAAAACGTGCGGCTCGGCCCCGACATGTGTGCTATGATTTATCTAAGACTTTTGGCGAACAATTTTGCCCAAAAATTGCCAAAAACCACACCAAAAAAATGAATAGGTGTCAATGGAGAGAATGTTTGAGAGGTAGAGTGGTGATGTCATCGCTAGAGTGTGGAGAAGAGAGAGAATTGTGTACAAAAAATAAAACGTATTTGATTACCATGGCCTCAAATGCACCACTACAGACACAATTTATACATAGAAACGTAGGAAAATGTGTCCTCTAGCTCACACTTTCTTTACTTTATCTGTCAGATTTATTGTTTTAGCTTGACATGCGAAGATTCGGCCGCAGCACCCATGAACAGCCTCATAGACTCCTATGTTAAGAGAGGTGGGGCTGTAACTGAAAAGATAGAAAACGAACACTTTTTAGAATTGCTCCCAAGAGCGCATTTCTTCACTTGTCAACACAAAATGCCTATGTAGACGTTCAGGAAGGGCTCAGCCGGCTTCACGTTAACCTGGTTTTATGATTGGAAACACGGTTTGGCCAGAAATCCTTCCTGTTCGAGGGGTGCTGTAAGCCTTTTCTCTGTCTTTCGAACTGCCATGACAGTTCCAGCTGCAACTTATTAGTTCGTTACTTAGCAACGTGCTTGAAAGAGGAGAGACGGTGGCCACGAATGACGGTGGCTATTTTACGAACAGTAATTCATTTCACATTTAATAACTTTAATTGGAGGATATTTACTGGAGGAATCAAATTGGTTCTTTTTGTTTTGGGTGTATTTATAAACTGTACTCCAACTCAACTCTTCCTCTCTGGCTCTAAGTCTCTAAGGTAAGCAAACATCTTTTTCAACTCTTTCGCTAGCATCCTATCAAAAATGTCGGTTTTTGACTTCTTTAACATTTGGGCTCATAGGTATTCATGTACTTACCAGTCAGGATTTACAACTGACATTCCAACTAGCTGTAAAGATATGCTGTTTGCTAACATTAGCGACCAATGCTGAAATTAGCGCCTAAGCTAATTGCTAGTGCATCAGCATATGTTTTGCTAGCATGCTATCTAAGATGTGGGTTTTTGACTTCTTTAACATTTGGGCTTATGTATTCATGTGCTTATCAGTCAGGACGGTGGTGAAGGGTTGTGGGGAGGGTTATTTGTGTGCATGTTGACCGTTTATGGTTGTTTTCGGAGGGGGGGGGGGGGGGGCTCGTGCGGGGAGGTTTGAGGGCAGGGTTCATGTGGTGGGGTCCATAGGAATCTAACAAGATATTGGGGAGGTGTGTGGGAGGTCGGGATCGGCAGTTAATGGAGTTGCCGCTCCATAGAGAAACAGTGGGGATTAAATACAGGTCTTTTAGGAATTGCTATTGAAATTGTTGGGGGGGCTTGCTGTAAAACATTCATAATCGTCTGGATACTGGTTGACCTTGCAAACTATTGGCTAGTGTTGTATGGGGAGTCCTGTAGTTTATAGATGATTGAACCTGTGTGTCAGCTACTAAGTGATTCATTGCACTGAATGGTTTGATTGACAGTTCATCATTAAGTCATTAATGTACAGACTGCCTGTGTGTATGCACATATATGTATCTATATACATATATATATGTGTGTGTGTGTGTGTGTGTATGTGCGTGTGTGTATGTGTATGTGCGTGTGTGTTTTTCTCAATTAATGTTGGATAAAAAGCACTGTTTTTGTTAGTGTGATATCAGAACTGTGTGACCTAGTGCTAGCTTATTGCTGAATCCTGATTTGTTACATGTTTGATTGCATGTGGATTGATTTGACATTTAACACAGCTGTATAACTTTATAATGTTATCGGATATTTATAATGCGGTATCATTTTCATAAAAGGTGTATTTCTAATACCAAAGTCATAGCCATTGATGGCCTAATTCTGGCATTGGATGTATTTGGGTCATTTTACACTCTAAGTTTTTGAAAGCATTTATCACTATTATCAAATTAGAACCAAACTATTACTATGCTACTGAACTGTAATGTAAAGTGCTACCTGACACAGAGTGACCAATTGTTTACTGCTTGCTTACTACTTAAACTTAAACTGTGGCAGTGTGCTCAAGTGGAGCTGTCTTTAATCCTGCTGAAATTAGTGTTTACGCTACTACTAGTGCATCAGCATATGAACACCTGTTGAAAGCTTGATCAGTCACATACCTAAGCAATGGTAGAAGTCATATTGTGAAAATTACTCAACAGTGTCAGTGATGTATGGGGGAGAGTCCCGGGCCAGAGTCACGCACACTCAAAATTTCTTTAGGAATTTTTTTCTAGTTATTATAACTATTACCTTCACTACCTCACCACTATGCAGTATTACTGTTTATTACTCTTTTATTGTATCTTTATCTGTATTATATTTTTTTGCTTTTATTACTTACCTCACTCACATGCAATACTCATGTTATATTCATATTCTGTACTAAGTGCAATATTTCTACCTAACTTGCTTACTTTTTGCAATACTGTAATGCTGTAAATCTCCATTCTCCAAAACTGTCTATATGTCTACCTAACTTATTTTTTATCATACTCTTTGCAAAATACTGTAATTCTGTAACTCCTCAAGTGCAATAACTGCCTGCATGTCGACATAACTTACTTTTTTGTACACTGGACTACTTAACCAGACTACTTAATTGTGTGCGTGCTGCAAGGCGCACACTATGTTATTACTAGCGTTTATTGTGTGCGTGCTGCAAGGCGCACACTATGTTATTACTAGCGTTTATTATTGTGTGCGTGCTGCAAGGCGCACACTATGTTATTACTAGCGTTTATTATTGTGTGCGTGCTGCAAGGCGCACACTATGTTATTACTAGCGTGTATTGTGTGCGTGCTGCAAGGCGCACACTATGTTATTACTAGCGTTTATTATTATTGTGTGCGTGCTGCAAGGCGCACAATATGTTATTACTAGCGTTTATTGTGTGCGTGCTGCAAGGCGCACACTATGTTATTACTAGCGTTTATTGTGTGCGTGCTGCAAGGCGCACACTATGTTATTACTAGCGTTTATTATTATTATTCTTACGCTGTTTTTTGGCTCAAAACACCTACCAGAGTTTTTGACGCATATACACAAAAGTTATATCAAAACGTGCGGCTCGGCCCCGACATGTGTGCTATGATTTTTCTAAGACTTTTGGCGAACAATTTTGCCAAAAATTGTCAAAAACCACACCAAAAAAATTAATGGGTTTCAATAGAGAGAATGTTTGAGAACTAGAGTGGATGATGTCATCGCTAGAGTGTAGAGGACAGAGAAAAATCAGTGAGAAAATAAAACATATTCGACTACCATGGCCTAAAATGCACCACTACAGACACAATTTATACCTAGACACGTAGGAAAATGTGTCCTCTAGCTCACACTTGCTTTACTTTATCTGTCAGATTTATTGTTTTAGCTTGACATGCGAAGATTCGGCCGCAGCACCCATGAACAGCCTCATAGACTCCCATGTTAAGAGTGATGGGATAGTAACTAATAAGAAAGAAAACGAACACTTTTTAGAATTGCTCCCAAGAGCACATTTCTTCACTTGTCAACACAAAATGCCTATGTAGACGTTCAGGAAGGGCTCAGCCTGCTTCACGTTAACCTGGTTTTATGATTGGAAACATGGTTTGGCCAGAAATCCTTCCTGTTCGAGGGGTGCTGTAAGCCTTTTCTCTCTGTCTAACTGCCATGACAGTTGCAACAGTTGCTAAGTTCGTTACTTAGCAACGTGCTTGAAAGAGGAGAGACGGTGGCCACGAATGACGGTGGCTATTTTACGAACAGTAATTCATTTCACATTTAATAACTTTAATTGGAGGATATTTACTGGAGGAATTAAATTGGCTCTTTTTGTTTCGGGTGTATTTATAAACTGTACTCCAACTCAACTCTTCCTCTCTGGCTCTAAGTCTCTAAGGTAAGCGAACATCTTTTTTCAACTCTTTCGCTAGCATGCTATCTAAAATATAGGTTTTTGACTTCTTTAACATTTGGGCTCATAGGTATTCATGTGCTTATCAGTCAGGATTTACAACTGACATTCCAACTAGCTGTAAAGATATGCTGTTTGCTAACATTAGCGACCAATGCTGAAATTAGCGCTTAAGCTAATTGCTAGTGCATCAGCATATGTTTTGCTAGCATGCTATATGATGTGGGTTTTTGACTTCTTTAACATTTGGGCTTATATGTATTCATGTGCTTATCAGTCAGGACGGTGGTGGAGGGTTGTAAGGAGGGTAGTGGGGGGGGGGGTTATTTGTGTGCATTTTGACCGTTTATGGTCGTTTTCGGAGGGGGGGGGGGCGATCGGCGTTCGCGGGGGGCGGGGGGGCTCGTGCGGGGGGGTTTGAGGGCAGGGTTCATGTGGTGGGGTCCATAGGAATCTAACAAGATATTGGGGAGGTGTGTGGGAGGTCGGGATCGGCAGTTAATGGAGTTGCCGCTCCATAGAGAAACAGTGGGGATTAAATACAGGTCTTTTAGGAATTGCTATTTAAATTGTTGGGGGGGCTTGCTGTAAAACATTCATAATCGTCTGGATACTGGTTGACCTTGCAAACTATTGGCTAGTGTTGTATGGGGAGTCCTGTAGTCCTGTAGTTTATAGATGATTGAACCTGTGTGTCTGCTACTAAGTGATTCATTGCACTGAATGGTTTGATTGACAGTTCATCATTAAGTCATTAATGTACAGACTGCCTGTGTGTATGCACATATATGTATCTATCTATAGATATATATATATGTGTGTGTATGTGTGTGTGTGTGTGTGTATGTGCGTGTGTGTATGTGTATGTGCGTGTGTGTTTTTCTCAATTAATGTTGGATAAAAAGAACTGTTTTTGTTAGTGTGATATCAGAACTGTGTGACCTAGTGCTAGCTTATTGCTGAATCCTGATTTGTTACATGTTTGATTGCATGTGGATTGATTTGACATTTAACACAGCTGTATAACTTTATAATGTTATCTGATATTTATAATGCGGTATCATTTTGATAAAAGGTGTATTTCTAATACCAAAGTCATAGCCATTGATGGCCTAATTCTGGCATTGGATGTATTTGGGTCATTTTACACTCTAAGTTTTTGAAAGCATTTATCACTATTATCAAATTAGAACCAAACTATTACTATGCTACTGAACTGTAATGTAAAGTGCTACCTGACACAGAGTGACCAATTGTTTACTGCTTGCTTACTTAAACTTAAACTGTGGCAGTGTGCTCAAGTGGAGCTGTCTTTAATCCTGCTGAAATTAGTGTTTACACTACTACTAGTGCATCAGCATATGAACACCTGTTGAAAGCTTGATCTGTCACATACCTAAGCAATGGTAGAAGTCATATTGTGAAAATTACTCAACAGTGTCAGTGATGTATGGGGGAGAGTCCCGGGCCAGAGTCACGCACACTCAAAATTTCTTTAGGAATTTTTTTCTAGATGCATTACTAGTCATCTGTTGATAAGTAAAGATCAAGACATCATCCAGTTGTTCTTGTGTATAAAGGGAATAGTGAATCATTGTTGTGTGGATTCTTGATCTCCTCAGACCTCCATAGCGCTGGCTTGTTTTGGACTCATTCTTCACCTCTTGCTTTCTATGTCTGGTGTACAGTAGTCATGGTGTCAGTCTGTGTTAAGAGTTAAGAAAAAGTAAGTTTGGGTAAGAGCTTAATTCTTACCTGTGCTGCCCTTTGACCACCTGAACTTGGGTTGCACTCTTTCACCAGCCTCTCTCAGTGAAAGACCGTGGTTGATTACATGGTCAATGATAGTGGCACCAATTTCATCACTGACTACTGTTCTTGCAGCCCTTGGAATGCCACCACCACACATTCTTACACCTCTACCTTGCCCTCTCCTTGGGCCTGCTCTTCTCCCCAGCCCTGCTCCTCTCACTGCTCCTGCACCTCTCCCTCCATCTCTCCATGCACCTGCACCTCTCCCTCCATCTCTCACTGTTCCTGCACCTCTCCCTCCATCTCTCACTGCACTTGCACCTCTCCCTCCATCTCTCACTGCACCTGCACCTCTCCCTCCATCTCTCCCTTCACCTGCACCTCTCCCTCCATCTCTCACTGCTCCTGCACCTCTCCCTCCATCTCTCACTGCTCCTGCACCTCTCCCTCCATCTCTCACTGCTCCTGCACCTCTCCCTCCATCTCTCACTGCTCCTGCACCTCTCCCTCCATCTCTCACTGCTCCTGCACCTCTCCCTCCATCTCTCCCTGCTCCTGCACCTCTCCCTCCATCTCTCACTGAGCCTGCTCTTCTCCCTGGGCCCCTTGCTCTTCCTCTTCCTCGTCCAGACATTACTGTGTACTTTTCTGTTTCCAAAAAACCATCACTCCTCAAAGTCCTTCTTTTATAGTAATTGAAGAAAATAACCTCTGCCACTGAGTCTAAGCCACATCAGCTGTGGTTGGCCCACTTTACCCAACATAAATCAGCTGTGTCCATTTTTGTCTGAATATTCCGCCCAGCTGCTAGTCCAAGCTCTTGTCCTCTCAAAACTGGACTAGTGCACCTCACTACTAGCCAGCCTTCCACCCCCTTCTTAGGATCCAAAATGCAGCAGCCCGCCTGGTTTTCAACCAACCCAGACACCATGACACCCCGCTCCTCATCGCTCTCCACCGACTTACCATCATGGCCCGTATCAGATTCAAGACCCTGGTGCTGACCTTCGGAGCAGTAAACAGGACTGCCCCGAGCTATATCAACTCTCTCCTCCAGCCTTACACCCCTGCCTGCCACCTACGGTCCTCCTCTGATAAAGTCTAGTGGTCCCACCTCTCAAGAGTGCCAGAGCACAACACAAACTCTTCCCGTCTGGATCCACAATGGTGGAATCAACTCCCCATCCTTACCTTCAAGAAAAGGCTCAAAACTCACTTATTCCGAGAATTAAATGGCACTTATAAATATTAAGGCACTTAAAAATATGATCTGTTGTTGTTCAGAATCACTTGTAAATCCCCGTGCGGAAACTCGGTAGTGTTGTTGCTTTATTGTTTGCGTCCCTTAGGTAGACTACTGTCTGTTGGAGACTCACCTTAAATTTGTAATTTGTTCGGCTAAAAGCTCTTATAGCTCTTCCCTTGGCACTTATTGGCTCTCGCGATGTATGTTTCAATAACTCCTACCTCAGACCAGACCTCAGACTGACCATCACTAACTCCTACCTCTGACCAGACCTCAGGCTGACCCTCACTAACTCCTACCTCTGACCAGACCTCAGGCTGACCATCACTAACTCCTACCTCTGACCAGACCTCAGGCTGACCATCACTAACTCCTAACTCAGACCTCAGGCTGACCATCATTAACTCCTACCTCTGACCTCAGACTGACCATCACTAACTCCTACCTCAGACCAGACCTCAGACTGACCATCACTAACTCCTACCCCTGACCAGACCTCAGGCTGACCATCACTAACTCCTACCTCAGACCAGACCTCAGGCTGACCATCACTAACTCCTACCTCAGACCTCAGGCTGACCATCACTAACTCCTACCTCAGACCTCAGACTGACCATCACTAACTCCTACCCCTGACCAGACCTCAGGCTGACCATCATTAACTCCTACCCCAGACCTCAGGCTGACCATCACTAACTCCTACCTCAGACCTCAGGCTGACCATCACTAACTCCTACCTCAGACCTCAGACTGACCATCACTAACTCCTACCTCTGACCAGACCTCAGACTGACCATCACTAACTCCTACCTCAGACCTCAGGCTGACCATCACTAACTCCTACCTCAGACCTCAGGCTGACCATCACTAACTCCTACCTCAGACCAGACCTCAGACTGACCATCACTAACTCCTACCTCAGACCAGACCTCAGGCTGACCATCACTAACTCCTACCTCAGACCTCAGACTGACCATCACTAACTCCTACCTCAGACCAGACCTCAGACTGACCATCACTAACTCCTACCCCTGACCAGACCTCAGGCTGACCATCACTAACTCCTACCTCAGACCAGACCTCAGACTGACCATCACTAACTCCTACCTCTGACCAGACCTCAGGCTGACCATCACTAACTCCTACCTCAGACCTCAGACTGACCATCATTAACTCCTACCTGTGACCAGACCTCAGACTGACCATCACTAACTCCTACCTCAGACCAGACCTCAGACTGACCATCACTAACTCCTACCTCAGACCTCAGGCTGACCATCACTAACTCCTACCCCTGACCAGACCTCAGGCTGACCATCACTAACTCCTACCTCAGACCAGACCTCAGGCTGACCATCACTAACTCCTACCTCAGACCTCAGACTGACCATCACTAACTCCTACCTCAGACCTCAGACTGACCATCACTAACTCCTACCTCAGATCTCAGACTGACCATCACTAACTCCTACCCCTGACCAGACCTCAGGCTAACCATCATTAACTCCTACCCCAGACCTCAGGCTGACCATCACTAACTCCTACCTCAGACCTCAGGCTGACCATCACTAACTCCTACCTCAGATCTCAGACTGACCATCACTAACTCCTACCTCTGACCAGACCTCAGACTGACCATCACTAACTCCTACCTCAGACCTCAGGCTGACCATCACTAACTCCTACCTCAGACCTCAGGCTGACCATCACTAACTCCTACCTCAGACCTCAGGCTGACCATCACTAACTCCTACCTCAGACCAGACCTCAGACTGACCATCACTAAGTCCTACCTCAGACCTCAGGCTGACCATCACTAACTCCTATCTCAGACCAGACCTCAGGCTGACCATCACTAACTCCTACCTCAGACCTCAGGCTGACCATCACTAACTCCTACCTCTGACCAGACCTCAGGCTGACCATCACTAACTCCTACCTCAGACCTCAGGCTGACCATCACTAACTCCTACCTCAGACCTCAGACTGACCATCACTAACTCCTACCTCAGACCAGACCTCAGGCTGACCATCACTAACTCCTACCTCAGACCAGACCTCAGGCTGACCATCACTAACTCCAACCTCAGACCAGACCTCAGGCTGACCATCACTAACTCCTACCTCAGACCTCTGGCTGACCATCACTAACTCCTACCTCAGACCTCAGACTGATCATCACTAACTCCTACCCCAGACCTCAGGCTGACCATCACTAACTCCTACCTCAGACCTCAGACTGACCATCACTAACTCCTACCTCAGACCTCAGACTGACCATCACTAACTCCTACCTCAGACCAGACCTCAGACTGACCATCACTAACTCCTACCTCTGACCAGACCTCAGGCTGACCATCACTAACTCCTACCTCAGACCAGACCTCAGGCTGACCATCACTAAGTCCTACCTCAGACCTCAGGCTGACCATCACTAACTCCTACCTCAGACCTCAGGCTGACCATCACTAACTCCTACCTCAGACCTCAGACTGACCATCACTAACTCCTACCTCTGACCAGACCTCTGGCTGACCATCACTAACTCCTACCTCAGACCTCAGGCTGACCATCAGATAGTTTCCTTGTATTTATACATAACAGACAATATATGACAATAAAGTTGAATCTAACAACAAATGAATCTGAGTTGCTTATTTTGTTTTATTGATGTTATTGATGAATGTTTGACAAAATGGTTTGAAAGCATCTGAGACTTGATCATTTTGGTACAGTTCAAAACATGTTCAGCACACTGTTACTTTAGTAAATGAATTATTTTACTCCCTTAACATATTTTTATTGTTAAACTAGATTCATACACTCCCCTCTTCATAATGATGCCCAGAAAATGCAACAACATGGTCACAATGATAGTAAATTACTCTGCCTTTTAAAGTTGACAACAAATTAAACTAGCTAAAAGTCCCCATAATTATTCTCTTAATCCACAATACAAACACAAATATAAGATACCGTAAACGATTATAATATATCATAATTGCTGGTACGTAAGGTACCGAAATGTCTAGTGAGAACACTGGTCAAACTTAATTCTTAATTATTTATTACCGCCCTCAGATACCCGCAGTTAACATTGTAATGCATTTCATTATGTATGCTAAGTCATCTAGCATCATTTTGTAATCATGCTTTTAGTTTTGTCACATAGTTTTGGCCATCACCATCTGTCAGCATTGTGGGAGTATCAGACTATTATTTTTAAAGCAACTATTTGACTTTTACTTGATTCTGATTCTGAACAGGTTCAGCAATCACCTCTGAAACTATTTTAACCTCTGAGTAAGCTAGACCCTTGTAAATTCCACTAGTGTTAAAACGCCAAACGCTGTCATTCTCACAGGTAATCTCCACTCTTGCTGTGTATGGGACATCCACTTCATCTTTACCAAGAGTGATGTCGGTCTTTTTGGTCTCGCCTGGGGGAACATCAAGTTTAAAAACGATCTTCAAAGTGTCGGACTTCTCTTCTTCTAAGGTATGTTTGCTTTCAGGTCCCACTGCGAAGTCATATCCATTAGAGCCTTCAACCACTTCAGGAACTCCAGCTGTCACCTCAAAGTTAAAGTTGGCTTCTAACTTATTGGGCACAGACCACAAGGACTTTTTGGGGATCTCTTCACACAATTCAATGATGTCTTGGTGGGGGAAAGGGGAATTGTTTGAGTAAGTCATGGAATTGAGTTCCATAACATCAACCTCGGGTGTGGCATCATGAAGTGTAAGGTAACAAACATCATTCATGACGGTAGACTTGATGGTGTTAATGAACATGAAACCCAAGGAATCAATGTCTGCACCAGATCTTCCAGTGACTCCAACACAGATCCCAGAGGCAACATCAATGGGGTACTCAGGGTTCTGGTGCCAGGTTGCTATGTGAGCAAAAAACTCCCTGGACTGATTGGTTGTGAACTTGATGGCACCCAAACGGGTCCCAGCATCATTTCCCCACAGTGAAAGCTTGGTGAAATGCTCTCCAGCTTCAAAGTGAAATTCTGAACAAGATCCTGCAGGATTTCCAAATAGTTGCTCCCTGCCGTCAGTAAACCAAAACTTCATAGCTTTCACCTGCCAGTCTCCGACCCACACCCTCATCTTTTCAAGCGTGGCTCCATTGTTGAGACCATTCATTTCAAAGGCACATCCTCCATTCCCTCCAATCACATGTATCTGTGCAAGATGTGACATTTTTTCTCTTGATGCAAACCTTCCAAAGAAATTGAATGAATTAATACATTATCAAAGTCAAGTTATTTTGATTGTTATGACTTGGTTATTAGACAGCTCAAGATTTGAACTATGTACTTTGGCAGTCACAGTGAAGTCTAACAGTCTAGCAACAACATTCAGCGTAGGAAACACCTGTGTACCCTTATTTGTACAAATCCAACTCATTTTCTATTACATATAACTAATAGAGGGTAACTTTATAAACAAAAATGTAATCTTGTAGTTTTGAATATAGTGGCCCTCAAACATTGACGAAATACACACAACATAGTATAAAGCTTTGCATCAGATACTTACAGTGCTGTCGTGAAAGAATCACCAAATATAGGAACTCACAAGCCAGATCTGTAGAGTTAACAGCTCAGCTATCCCAACAGAAACTAAGTCCATTAAATAGTTGCAGAGTATCTGCCCCCTCCTACTGTATGCAAATGTTTCATACAACATTGATGAGGTTACATCATTTGTCACGTGCAGAAGGGAGTTTCTGGGTTCTGAATTCACATGTACACATACATGAACATGCTAATCCCCCCCCCCACCCCCCCGCACTCTCTCATTATAGTTATATTCCCACCAATCTGTACAGCTAGTTCCCAGTTTTGTACTTATGTTATTTGTAATTTTATATCATTTGTATCCAATTGTATTGTGGGAGTCAGATGGCTCAGCAGGTTAAGGCATTGGCCTTGTAATCGGAAGGTTGTGAGTTTGAACTCTGGCTGTGGCTATGTGATGTTGTGTCCTTGGGCAAAGCACTTGTCTCAGGGAAATCGTCCCTGTACTTGAAATTGTAAGTCGCTTTCGATGAAAGTGTCAAATGAAGAATTTATATTGTATTTTACATTATATTTTTGTATCCTGTTTTGTTATTATGTCACATATATGTTCTATGTTTGCTCCTTTCTGCCATAGTGAATTCAGTGTTTGTAAATCTTGCATAGAGATTAAAATAGATTGTGATTCTAACCGTCTTTATTATGGTTTATTATGGTTTATAATAGTTGCGTTGGCCTTGTGATCGGAAGGTTGTGCGATCGAGCCCCGGCTGTGCCTATGTGACATTGTGTCCTTGGGCAAGGCACTTCACCCTACTCGCCTCAGGGAGAATGTCCCTGTACCTGCTGTAAGTCGCTTTGGATAAAAGCGTCTGCTAAATGAATACATGTAAATGTAATGTACATGAATAAGAGGACACAAGACAAATGTGTTGAAATGTTTTTCAACAATACAAGTAAGTTTGATGCAATGTTGTGATTAGAGGCAGCTATTACAATAAATAAAACTGTGATTGCATTTGAAGGTGTTTTCTAAAGAAATACCGGGCGCAATATTGAGATTAATTACATTTTTGTTGAATTGTTTGAAATAGCAAACATCCCCACTGTGCGAAGTATGATCTTTAAAATGTGATTTGGTTCAATACGTTTACAAATTAAATCAAACAAGAGCAGTCATTAAACATAAGTAGTCAGACTTCAATCAGTATTCGAAGAGGTTCTCACCATCTGGAATTTCATGTGACTGTTAAATTGCGAAAGGTCCGGTTTAAGATGAGCTGTCAGTTCCAGGGAAGGCAGGGCTTGTCATTGGGGAGGGGTACACAGCGCTCTGCCACAGCATGAATCTACCACACCTGGACACCTTGTGTGGGAGACTGAGTTTGTTCTTCCTCCCAGCCATCTTTACCCAAGACACAACATCTTTTTTCTCAGAAACAAACTGACAACCATCTGATATAATAGCTAAAAGCATAAATAATAAACCTTTCCATACGACCCTGCATTGTGAACACAGATCCTGCCCCCAGATTCTCAAATGAATGCTGTCTCTCTGTCCTTGCCCCTATGGATCTGAGTGCAGCTTTTATATTCTTATTAAAAGACTGGATGATTAGGTTGGTGTCTCTGGTCCTCAGCTGGTTTAGGATTTATCTAACCAGGGGCAGAGTAGGACTCATTTTCAGTCCTGGAGTTTCATGGGGTTTACAGACAACGTTGTTTAGCATGGATGCTGCTAGCATCTTGCATTACTAAGTACTTTAACATTAGCCGTCTTCATTGGATGTTTTGAGGGAAAATGCAGCTAGTCATCTTATAACCTTCGGACATGTCCATTTTTACATCTTTTCGTATAATTCTGTACTTTTGAGCCACGCTTGCACTTTCTTTCATCCATCCATTGCTATGTTATGTTATGCATTTATAGTTCTTCTCTTGGTACTTATTGGTTCTCATGATGTATGATTCACGATCTAAAAAACCCACTGTGTTCGGGATCTATCACGTTGCTATGCTCAATGACTGATGCTCTTTGTAAAAGCTCTCTCTTGTAAGTCGCTTTGGATAAAAGCTTCTGCTAAATGAATACATGTAAATGTAAATAGAATATAAATCAACTAACTGGCCCCAACGGTCCATAAAACAGTCCTTGGTGAACAAACAAACCAAAACAACATCTGTGTGATCTGTGGGGTCCATCAAGGATCAATTTGACGTCCCTATTATATTCTAGTCTCGTTATTTAAAGTTTGGACAAAGGCTTCAGCTAAATGAAGGATGTCACCGAGAGTATGAGGAAGGAGTGAAGGAGATACGTTTGCTTTACATAATCAAGACGTACATTTCTGTTGTGGCACTCAAACAGGCCTGAACACAGAATCTGGGGGCAGGGTCTGTGTTCACAATGAAAGGTTGTGTGGAAATATGTATTTTAGCTATTAATCAGATGTTTGTCAGTTTGTTTCTGAGAAAAAAGATGTTGTGTCTTGGGTAAAGATGGCTGGGAGGAAGAACAAATTCAGTCTCCCACACAAGGTGTCCAGGTGTGGTAGATTCATGCTGTGACAGAGCGCTGTGTACCCCTCCCCAATGACAAGCCCTGCCTTCCCTGGAACTGACAGCTCATCTTAAACCGGACCTTTCGCAATTTAACAGTCACATGAAATTCCAGATGGTGAGAACCTCTTCGAATACTGATTGAAGTCTGACTACTTATGTTTAATGACTGCTCTTGTTTGATTTAATTTGTAAACGTATTGAACCAAATCACATTTTAAAGATCATACTTCGCACAGTGGGGATGTTTGCTATTTCAAACAATTCAACAAAAATGTAATTAATCTCAATATTGCGCCCGGTATTTCTTTAGAAAACACCTTCAAATGCAATCACAGTTTTATTTATTGTAATAGCTGCCTCTAATCACAACATTGCATCAAACTTACTTGTATTGTTGAAAGACATTTCAACACATTTGTCTTGTGTCCTCTTATTCATGTACATTACATTTACATGTATTCATTTAGCAGACGCTTTTATCCAAAGCGACTTACAGCAGGTACAGGGACATTCTCCCTGAGGCGAGTAGGGTGAAGTGCCTTGCCCAAGGACACAATGTCACATAGGCACAGCCGGGGCTCGATCGCACAACCTTCCGATCACAAGGCCAACGCAACTATTATAAACCATAATAAACCATAATAAAGACGGTTAGAATCACAATCTATTTTAATCTCTATGCAAGATTTACAAACACTGAATTCACTATGGCAGAAAGGAGCAAACATAGAACATATATGTGACATAATAACAAAACAGGATACAAAAATATAATGTAAAATACAATATAAATTCTTCATTTGACACTTTCATCGAAAGCGACTTACAATTTCAAGTACAGGGACGATTTCCCTGAGACAAGTGCTTTGCCCAAGGACACAACATCACATAGCCACAGCCAGAGTTCAAACTCACAACCTTCCGATTACAAGGCCAATGCCTTAACCTGCTGAGCCATCTGACTCCCACAATACAATTGGATACAAATGATATAAAATTACAAATAACATAAGTACAAAACTGGGAACTAGCTGTACAGATTGGTGGGAATATAACTATAATGAGAGAGTGCGGGGGGGTGGGGGGGGGGGATTAGCATGTTCATGTATGTGTACATGTGAATTCAGAACCCAGAAACTCCCTTCTGCACGTGACAAATGATGTAACCTCATCAATGTTGTATGAAACATTTGCATACAGTAGGAGGGGGCAGATACTCTGCAACTATTTAATGGACTTAGTTTCTGTTGGGATAGCTGAGCTGTTAACTCTACAGATCTGGCTTGTGAGTTCCTATATTTGGTGATTCTTTCACGACAGCACTGTAAGTATCTGATGCAAAGCTTTATACTATGTTGTGTGTATTTCGTCAATGTTTGAGGGCCACTATATTCAAAACTACAAGATTACATTTTTGTTTATAAAGTTACCCTCTATTAGTTATATGTAATAGAAAATGAGTTGGATTTGTACAAATAAGGGTACACAGGTGTTTCCTACGCTGAATGTTGTTGCTAGACTGTTAGACTTCACTGTGACTGCCAAAGTACATAGTTCAAATCTTGAGCTGTCTAATAACCAAGTCATAACAATCAAAATAACTTGACTTTGATAATGTATTAATTCATTCAATTTCTTTGGAAGGTTTGCATCAAGAGAAAAAATGTCACATCTTGCACAGATACATGTGATTGGAGGGAATGGAGGATGTGCCTTTGAAATGAATGGTCTCAACAATGGAGCCACGCTTGAAAAGATGAGGGTGTGGGTCGGAGACTGGCAGGTGAAAGCTATGAAGTTTTGGTTTACTGACGGCAGGGAGCAACTATTTGGAAATCCTGCAGGATCTTGTTCAGAATTTCACTTTGAAGCTGGAGAGCATTTCACCAAGCTTTCACTGTGGGGAAATGATGCTGGGACCCGTTTGGGTGCCATCAAGTTCACAACCAATCAGTCCAGGGAGTTTTTTGCTCACATAGCAACCTGGCACCAGAACCCTGAGTACCCCATTGATGTTGCCTCTGGGATCTGTGTTGGAGTCACTGGAAGAGCTGGTGCAGACATTGATTCCTTGGGTTTCATGTTCATTAACACCATCAAGTCTACCGTCATGAATGATGTTTGTTACCCTACACTTCATGATGCCACACCCGAGGTTGAGGTTATGGAACTCAATTCCATGACTTACTCAAACAATTCCCCTTTCCCCCACCAAGACATCATTGAATTGTGTGAAGAGATCCCCAAAAAGTCCTTGTGGTCTGTGCCCAATAAGTTAGAAGCCAACTTTAACTTTGAGGTGACAGCTGGAGTTCCTGAAGTGGTTGAAGGCTCTAATGGATATGACTTCGCAGTGGGACCTGAAAGCAAACATACCTTAGAAGAAGAGAAGTCCGACACTTTGAAGATCGTTTTTAAACTTGATGTTCCCCCAGGCGAGACCAAAAAGACCGACATCACTCTTGGTAAAGATGAAGTGGATGTCCCATACACAGCAAGAGTGGAGATTACCTGTGAGAATGACAGCGTTTGGCGTTTTAACACTAGTGGAATTTACAAGGGTCTAGCTTACTCAGAGGTTAAAATAGTTTCAGAGGTGATTGCTGAACCTGTTCAGAATCAGAATCAAGTAAAAGTCAAATAGTTGCTTTAAAAATAATAGTCTGATACTCCCACAATGCTGACAGATGGTGATGGCCAAAACTATGTGACAAAACTAAAAGCATGATTACAAAATGATGCTAGATGACTTAGCATACATAATGAAATGCATTACAATGTTAACTGCGGGTATCTGAGGGCGGTAATAAATAATTAAGAATTAAGTTTGACCAGTGTTCTCACTAGACATTTCGGTACCTTACGTACCAGCAATTATGATATATTATAATCGTTTACGGTATCTTATATTTGTGTTTGTATTGTGGATTAAGAGAATAATTATGGGGACTTTTAGCTAGTTAAATTTGTTGTCAACTTTAAAAGGCAGAGTAATTTACTATCATTGTGACCATGTTGTTGCATTTTCTGGGCATCATTACGAAGAGTATTCGGTTACTGTACGTTTCATTTGAATACATTTTATTATTCATTCTTTGGTTGTGGTTTTGCTTTCATAACTACAACATATGTAACTAATTGGGGAATCTTAATGGGGAGTGTATGAATCTAGTTTAACAATAAAAATATGTTAAGGGAGTAAAATAATTCATTTACTAAAGTAACAGTGTGCTGAACATGTTTTTGAACTGTACCAAAATGATCAAGTCTCAGATGCTTTCAAACCATTTTGTCAAACATTCATCAATAACATCAATAAAACAAAATAAGCAACTCAGATTCATTTGTTGTTAGATTCAACTTTATTGTCATATATTGTCTGTTATGTATAAATACAAGGAAACTATCTGATGGTCAGCCTGAGGTCTGAGGTAGGAGTTAGTGATGGTCAGTCTGAGGTCTGAGGTAGGAGTTAGTGATGGTCAGCCTGAGGTCTGAGGTAGGAGTTAGTGATGGTCAGTCTGAGGTCTGAGGTAGGAGTTAGTGATGGTCAGCCTGAGGTCTGGTCAGAGGTAGGAGTTAGTGATGGTCAGCCTGAGGTCTGGTCAGAGGTAGGAGTTAGTGATGGTCAGCCTGAGGTCTGAGG
The DNA here is from genome assembly GCA_030340665.1 of Neosalanx taihuensis. Classification (NCBI taxonomy): domain Eukaryota; kingdom Metazoa; phylum Chordata; class Actinopteri; order Osmeriformes; family Salangidae; genus Neosalanx; species Neosalanx taihuensis. The sequence continues at coordinate 703,914 of JARGSH010000047.1, read as the reverse complement.
TAGGAGTTAGTGATGGTCAGTCTGAGGTCTGAGGTAGGAGTTAGTGATGGTCAGCCTGAGGTCAGAGGTAGGAGTTAGTGATGGTCAGCCTGAGGTCTGAGGTAGGAGTTAGTGATGGTCAGCCTGAGGTCTGAGGTAGGAGTTAGTGATGGTCAGCCTGAGGTCTGGTCTGAGGTAGGAGTTAGTGATGGTCAGTCTGAGGTCTGAGGTAGGAGTTAGTGATGGTCAGCCTGAGGTCTGGTCAGAGGTAGGAGTTAGTGATGGTCAGCCTGAGGTCTGGTCTGAGGTAGGAGTTAGTGATGGTCAGCCTGAGGTCTGAGGTAGGAGTTAGTGATGGTCAGCCTGAGGTCTGGTCAGAGGTAGGAGTTAGTGATGGTCAGCCTGAGGTCTGAGGTAGGAGTTAGTGATGGTCAGCCTGAGGTCTGGTCTGAGGTAGGAGTTAGTGATGGTCAGCCTGAGGTCTGAGGTAGGAGTTAGTGATGGTCAGCCTGAGGTCTGGTCTGAGGTAGGAGTTAGTGATGGTCAGTCTGAGGTCTGAGGTAGGAGTTAGTGATGGTCAGCCTGAGGTCTGAGGTAGGAGTTAGTGATGGTCAGCCTGAGGTCTGGTCTGAGGTAGGAGTTAGTGATGGTCAGCCTGAGGTCTGAGGTAGGAGTTAGTGATGGTCAGCCTGAGGTCTGGTCTGAGGTAGGAGTTAGTGATGGTCAGCCTGAGGTCTGGTTTGAGGTAGGAGTTAGTGATGGTCAGTCTGAGGTCTGGGGTAGGAGTTAGTGATGGTCAGTCTGAGGTCTGAGGTAGGAGTTAGTGATGGTCAGCCTGAGGTCTGAGGTAGGAGTTAGTGATGGTCAGCCTGAGGTCTGGTCTGAGGTAGGAGTTAGTGATGGTCAGTCTGAGGTCTGAGGTAGGAGTTAGTGATGGTCAGCCTGAGGTCTGAGGTAGGAGTTAGTGATGGTCAGCCTGAGGTCTGGTCTGAGGTAGGAGTTAGTGATGGTCAGCCTGAGGTCTGGTCTGAGGTAGGAGTTAGTGATGGTCAGCCTGAGGTCTGAGGTAGGAGTTAGTGATGGTCAGCCTGAGGTCTGAGGTAGGAGTTAGTGATGGTCAGTCTGAGGTCTGGTCTGAGGTAGGAGTTAGTGAAACATACATCGCGAGAGCCAATAAGTGCCAAGGGAAGAGCTATAAGAGCTTTTAGCCGAACAAATTACAAATGTAAGGTGAGTCTCCAAGGAGCGGGGTGACATGGTGTCTGGGTTGGTTGAAAACCAGGCGGGCTGCTGCATTTTGGATCCTATGAAGGGGGTGGAAGGCTGGCTAGTAGTGAGGTGCACTAGTCCAGTTTTGAGAGGACAAGAGCTTGGACTAGCAGCTGGGCGGAATATTCAGACAAAAATGGACACAGCTGATTTATGTTGGGTAAAGTGGGCCAACCACAGCTGATGTGGCTTAGACTCAGTGGCAGAGGTTATTTTCTTCAATTACTATAAAAGAAGGACTTTGAGGAGTGATGTTTTTTGGAAACAGAAAAGTACACACTAATGTCTGGACGAGGAAGAGGAAGAGCAAGGGGCCCAGGGAGAAGAGCAGGCCCAGTGGGAGATGGAGGGAGAGGCACAGGAGCAGTGGGAGATGGAGGAAGCGGTGCAGGAACAGTGAGAGATGGAGGGAGAGGTGCAGGAACAGTGAGAGATGGAGGGAGAGGTGCAGGAGCAGTGAGAGATGGAGGGAGAGGTGCAGGAGCAGTGAGAGATGGAGGGAGAGGCACAGGAGCAGTGGGAGATGGAGGAAGAGGTGCAGGAACAGTGAGAGATGGAGGGAGAGGTGCAGGAGCAGTGAGAGATGGAGGGAGAGGTGCAGGAGCAGTGAGAGATGGAGGGAGAGGTGCAGGAGCAGTGAGAGATGGAGGGAGAGGTGCAGGAGCAGTGAGAGATGGAGGGAGAGGCACAGGAGCAGTGGGAGATGGAGGAAGAGGTGCAGGAACAGTGAGAGATGGAGGGAGAGGTGCAGGAGCAGTGAGAGATGGAGGGAGAGGTGCAGGAACAGTGAGAGATGGAGGGAGAGGTGCAGGAGCAGTGGGAGATGGAGGGAGAAGAGCAGGCCCAGTGGGAGATGGAGGGAGAGGCGCAGGAGCAGTGAGAGATGGAGGGAGAGGTGCAGGAGCAGTGAGAGATGGAGGGAGAGGTGCAGGAGCAGTGAGAGGAGCAGGGCTGAGGAGAAGAGCAGGCCCAAGGAGACGGCAAGGTAGAGGTGTAAGAATGTGTGGTGGTGGCATTCCAAGGGCTGCAAGAACAGTAGTCAGTGATGAAATTGGTGCCACTATCATTGACCATGTAATCAACCACGGTCTTTCACTGAGAGAGGCTGGTGAAAGAGTGCAACCCAAGTTCAGGTGGTCAAAGGGCAGCACAGGTAAGAATTAAGCTCTTACCCAAACTTACTTTTTCTTAACTCTTAACACAGACTGACACCATGACTACTGTACACCAGACATAGAAAGCAAGAGGTGAAGAATGAGTCCAAAACAAGCCAGCGCTATGGAGGTCTGAGGAGATCAAGAATCCACACAACAATGATTCACTATTCCCTTTATACACAAGAACAACTGGATGATGTCTTGATCTTTACTTATCAACAGATGACTAGTAATGCAAAAGTTGCCTTCATTATATGCATCTTTCAACAAACCAGCAAGTAAGTATTGCATTTTACATGGATAGTTTCTATTCTCACTTGACATGTCAATAAGGTCATACAGTACTGCGTGTTTATTTTGTCCCTGTAAAGAATGCAACATCTTCCACCATCTGGGGGAAAAATACTTTTTACTGAAATGTGTTTGAATGTGAACATTATTGTACATGTGGACATACAGTTCCCAAACCAAGACATTTAGTGTAAAAGGTGGATTGCATGTTTTGCATGCAAATACCTGAAACATAAGTCTATGAATTTTTTATTATGTCAACAAGTATTTTGAAAATGGATTTACTTTGATTGACTGCATGTACCTTGTCAAGTAAAAACAAGTGTTATTCTTTGACATAATCATTTCATTTTGAGTCAGATTTCCAGTGTTTTGGTGAAGTTGGTGTGTGCAGAGAAACATATTTCAGTCAGTTACTCAGTGAGTTGTGAGACCCATCAAGCAGAGCCTTAAAATACTTTAAATTCCCTTTCTTTTGAGGTATTTCAGAAATAACAAGTCACTACGTAACATTGTAGTCAAAATTGGATGTGTCCTGGAAACCATTAATCAAAATAAAGAACATTGGATCTTTTTTGTGGCAATTATAATAATTAGTATGATATTTAATACATTAATCATTTGTCAGAGAACAAACCCGTCACAGCAGAAAGCATAAGCTTTCAAATGGCATTTTATACAAGTTATTTCTGTATGAAATGATCACGAAACACAGAGCAGAATTACATAAGACTGAGCAGGCTGTCAAAATAGCTCCAGGCCTAAACTGATAAAACAACATGAGTCACTGTGATTCCAGGTCAACACAGTCCAATATGAATTAATAGCATGTTAAAACTATTATTAATTATTACATTACATGAGTTTGTTTTATCACAAAATGTAGTGTACTGAGCGTCGGTGATTTGTGGTGATTTGTTGTGTTCCCTTGACTCAAATTCACTTGTCTAGAATTCAAGAACAAGAGTTCTAATGCGGTGAAGCACATTGTTCCCTTGTCCTTGACTGGTGTGCAATTAAAGAGGAGCCTGAGGTGCTTTGGGGAGCCTTCCTTGTCTTTGCTCCTCTGGGCCTCGTTTGTTCCTGAAAGGTTCAGTTTGCAACAACAGGAGTTGTCTTGGAGTGATTTCTCTGAGGAACAAGTGACGAATGGGATTGGAGGATGAAGACGAAGCAAAGTGAATGTCTCCCAAGTGAGTTGTTCTGCTTAAAAACAAAGACAGAACGTGATGTTATGTTTTTAGAGTTACATCTAAGAGACTTGCTTCCTCCTGCAGCAAGAACATTTAGGATTTCTGAGAGGTGAGAGGCTTTAATGAAGAGGACGTTTTGAGAATGACAGCTGAGATTCAGAGAGAGAAACAGTTGATGGAGTTACTGAAAGGTCAGTCGATTGATGGGTTTGAACCAAGGTCCAATGTGATAAGAGTCTTCATCTGCTCAACATCATCAGGTAAACTTCTATTTAGTTTTAAGATACATTCTTGAATGGTTAGCGAGTTGAGATTGTCATCAATGAACTTTGTTTGATACAAGAACCAAATTCCTGTCTGTCGAAAGATAAATGGGTTTCTTTAGAAACCACTTAACAGTAAAACAAATAAGATGTTTTTGGTGGCACAAGTTAATTTGGTTTAAAACCAGAATTTACCTTATCATATAAAAAAATGAAACTGAACCATGATACCAGGGGAAGCTATGCTCTTGATGTTATGTATTTCAGGTTTTCCAACTTTGAAAACAAATAGGATGACCTAAATACAAACCTTATGAACAGATATATTATTAGTAGAATTTGTTAATTTGTTAGATTATTAGAATACCATTTCATATAATGTCAATATTAACTGTATTTTTTTGTTTTGCATTTTATGTAGAAACATACAACTGTTTTTCTTTGCTTGTCTCCTTGGTATAACAATGTCCTGCTGCAGTCATTAAAAAAGATACTTTTAAATATAAGACTGAAACATTATGGTTTCACTCTGGAAGACAAGTTTCTCTTCTGAGAAGTAAACATTTACTTTTTCTTATTGTCAATATATCTATACTGATATAGGTCCATATTTAACACTCTTTAATGTTCTGGGGTGTTTTGTCTGTGGCACCAATATTATTTAAGAATATATTATTTGAGAAATCCTGTAATAAAGATACATATGTGATGAAAGGACATGACTGACCACTATTACACAGCAACAACAAAAAGCTATTTGACTGGACATATATGATATTATGTTGAGTTGAAGGATTACAAAGTATGTGTTAGGTTTAATGCACCTTTATGGACACAATTTGTTGATGTGTTGATGTCTAATCAAATAACTGTTTTCCATTACTACAATAAAAGGGTTTCACCTTGATGCTGAAACAATGCAATGCTTTGTTTAAAGTGAGTATAAAATAATAACCAATATTCTGGCTAAATGGAATCTCATGAAAATAAGATGGGTTTAGGACATTTAGAATAATCATTTTTAATGAAGACTGCAGGTCAGGGATCCACCTAGAAGCATCTTCTTACTCTAATGCATCAATCTGAATACTGACATCAATTACTCTAGGGCAGTGATATCAGTGGATATCAGTGGATATCAGTGGATATCAGTGGATATCAGTGGATAACAGTGGATATCAGTGGATATCAGGGGATATCAGGGAATATCAGTGGATATCTATTTTCAGTTGAAAAAGTACTGACAAAGATTATCACCCTCTTTTTTTCCAACCCATTTTCTTTAAATTCAGTGTTTTTGTCTTGTCACTGACACCCTTAAAGGCTTTTATGCGGTTGAGTCAATGAGTTGAGATGAGGTTGTGGTTCTAAAGCATGATTATTTTAAGTTCTACTAAATCAGATCAGAATTTGTTTTTATTTTCAATGCAATTTACACAAACACATAATTTACTTTGGCAGAATGGAGCAAACAAAGAACATATACGGGACTTAAATAAGATTTAAAATAAGAAGTACATCGGTTATGAAAAGCGTCCGGTCCAAGCCCCGGGTCTGCCTCTCAGCAGACACGCCGTGGTCACTCGTGGTATTGCAACATAAAATCCCCATGGGGCCCAGGAAGCATTTTTCCCATAGACCGTAATAGTAAAAGACAAGCCTGTAAAAAGGTTCTCAGGACACCTACAGCTGTAACCACTATTCATTGCAAATCTTTTTATTCCATATTTTTAAGTCATGGACTTTTAAACCGTCAAAAAAATTCTAAAGGCCAGAAAAGCCCCTGCAAAGTCTTATTCTTATGGTGACGTCACAGCTGTGCGCCTACACTCCCAAGCGCGGTCCCGCTGTGTCTCGGGAACATCACACTGTTCAGCCACTCTGTCGCAAGTCTGTTGTTTTTGTTATGTTATGTTCGTTATATTGTAAATAGTTAATGTTCAGTAAAATCACATTATTACTTTGAAAAGTTTGAACTTATTTCATTATAAAGCCTTGCATAGGAACACCTAATTATGTTAAATACACCACACAACGGAATTTGTATTTATTTATTCAGTAGCATGTGGCTCAGTATAGGTTCTGACATCTCAGTACAGGAGAAAACTGTTTTAGGGTCGACTATAAAAACATACCAGGCTAGGAATTACACTTAATGTCCAGGAGCTCCTTCCATGACTCAGGTAATATACAAACTATATCACGTAGCTGTAAAAGAAACAGAGAAGCTGCACAACGCTTAATAAGAAAGACTTGCCTGTTTGAATGTGCCGATACAGCCTATAAAACGATAAGAACTTTAAACTTAATCTGACAAGAAGTCGTAGGCTATATCACACACGGGATCATTGATAGACAAAACAGATTTGACTACCGGCATTTGGTTGATAAATATGACAGCTTGTATTGTGGAGAATCCCTTATTTTTTATTTCAAATTAACTTTAATAAAAATGACTCGTTTTATCCTTACTTAACTTAGCTGAAAAAAAATAAACAAGACGAATTAACCTTGTATAGTTTAAAACCGTGACTATGAAAACATAATCGGTTGATGTGTCCTATAAATCCATCATTTGATTGTGTAGATTCGTCATTATCGGTCAAACTCTTCCACAAGCACTCATGAGCGCGCAGCGCTCGTCCAGAACGCGACTTGCTCGTTCTCAATTGCCCTGTCCCAATACCCGCACTACGCCCTTGCGCCCTTCTGTGAAGTGCGGAAGTGGTAGAAGTGCGCGAAGGGTTCGAAGTGCGTAGGCCGCAAGCGTGCGAAAATTAGAGAATTGGGACAGTGATGGCTACGTCATCGATTTAGCCAGTGCGTCATTACCACGACATCTAAAATGGCGGTACCGGTTGCTGTTATTGCAATTTTGCTGATTAAAATAATTTTTAAGCTGAACCAAACAATGTTGAGAAGAAAGAAGCTTCGAAATCGAAGAAGACGTATGCGTCAGACTCTCGCTGTCGTGACAAAAGAAAATAAAAAAAGACCTTTGATTGTTTTTACGAAAAGGTGTTTATTGTATTTCTTTTTTTTACAACTTTGAATAAATATAAATTAATCAAATTGACTCGAATATTCTGGAGCAAGTAATAAAAACAAACTCAACAACTGAGCAAACTATGCTGCAAACTCATCGAATGGAAATGTATGAAACACTCAACTGAGCAAACATTACAAACTGACTTTTTCAGGGGCAACAAAAATCAAATTAAACTTGTTGACCACCTTACTTGGTAAGACACTTTACCGCATGAGCGGGCCGACCATAGACATGTATATGTACCATCTGTTGTCTATGGGGCCGACCACCAGACATTGCCATATTCTGCCTTTTTTGTGAAAACGTCACACGCAGCAATGAATTGTGGGTAATACACTTCGCCAAAGTGCGCATCGATGCACGCTTCGTGGAAGTGCGGATCAAGTGCGCATAGGGGGCGGGGCTTAAGACCTTACTGGAGAATTGGGACACCCTGCGCACTTGCACCCTTCAGCGAGAACGCGCAATTGAAGGGCGCAAGGGCGCAAGTGCGGGTATTGGGACAGGGCCTTTGCCCCAGAGCGTCATCAGCCTCCCATCATTCCATTCCCCATACCGCGGAAGTAAACCAGGAAGCCATTTTTCTATCCGGTATCCAGTTAATATTATAGGTCCGAGGTCCGGTCCCACAACAAACTCTTCCACTGTCAGGCCCAGTTTTAACCTGATTTAGAGTTTTTGTACCACCAGTGAGGTTCATTAAATTATTATTAGTATTTAAATTTAATTTTACAGTGTAATAATTGTAAAAAAAAATCCAGGTTTGTACTTCACGGATTTCACTTATCACGGGTGCTTTTTGGAACGTAACCCCCGTGAAAAACGAGGGATTACTGTACCTGTAGGAAATCAAGTAATAATAATTCACAATAACTCACAACAAGTAAAAAAATCCTAATTGAATAAGAACTGGGCAAAGAGAGCAAAAATACCCTCAAAAACAGTCAATATGGTCCTGAGGGAACTTACATTAGGTTCAGCAGTCATTCTGTTGTTGTTTTTTCTATTACTGTTGATGGAACCTGACACATGAGAGACGTAAGCTTAACTGCTGTATCGAAAGCAAATTCCACCAACTCTGTTGTGTGGCCTTTAATAAATGATTGATTGATTGATTCCAAGTACAGTTGTTCTCCTGTAAATGTTGGGGGGCTGACTGTCTGAACCACAAAGAGGAGAGAAATGATTTCTAACCCCTGAGTCTTTCCTTTCGCTAAAACTCCCTGTCTGCAATGTTTCCCCAGTTGCATTTCCTTATGCAACAGCAAGGTGCCCGTAGGCACCAGGTAGAAAACAGGGATCAACAGCAAGGTGCCAGTGGGCACCAGGTAGAAAACAGGGATCAACAGCAAGGTGCCAGTGGGCACCAGGTAGAAAACAGGGATCAACAGCAAGGTGCCCGTGGGCACCAGGTAGAAAACAGGGATCAACAGCAAGGTGCCAGTGGGCACCAGGTAGAAAACAGGGATCAACAGCAAGGTGCCCGTGGGCACCAGGTAGAAAACAGGGATCAACAGCAAGGTGCCAGTGGGCACCAGGTAGAAAACAGGGATCAACAGCAAGGTGCCAGTGGGCACCAGGTAGAAAACAGGGATCAACAGCAAGGTGCCCGTAGGCACCAGGTAGAAAACAGGGATCAACAGCAAGGTGCCAGTGGGCACCAGGTAGAAAACAGGGATCAACAGCAAGGTGCCCGTAGGCACCAGGTAGAAAACAGGGATCAACAGCAAGGTGCCCGTAGGCACCAGGTAGAAAACAGGGATCAACAGCAAGGTGCCCGTGGGCACCAGGTAGAAAACAGGGATCAACAGCAAGGTGCCATGGGCACCAGGGGACCAGGTAGCCCCCCAAGGACAACATGAGTCGCCCGCAGGCCTTTTTTCAAAGTTGAGAGCAGTATGCAGATGACATTAGCTAACATTTATATAACGTGACATCATTAGCTCAATAGCTTCATGTGACCTGTGTGTCTCGTCATAATTCAACAACATCAGACTTATCTTTGGAACGACACTTTGTGTGAGGGTGAAGAGATTTCTGAGGAGTTTTGGTTCAATGGCTGCTAACGTTCAATCGCTTTGCCTAGTTTCTGCTTCTGCTTCACTGGCCACTGTTTTGCAGAAAAACTCAAATCTAACTACAGATGATTTGTCTATTATCTCTATCTTCACCTGTCTCCAATATTCACTTTGTTGGGGTACATGTAAAACGGGGTGGAAAGGAATAACAACCAGTAAAAGTTTCAAATTTGAGATGGGTCAAAAAAATATGACAATTAACTGACAATCTTGTAACATTCCCCCAATTGTGGTCTTCATAGGTCTCAAAATAAAATCCACCATCAAGTAAAAATGCAGTAGATTCAGAAGATTGTTTTTCTTCATTATAACTGTATGTTTGTTTGTGTTCATGTGTTTGTGAGGGCAGATATGAACAGTGAAAAAGATGCCTTATATGACAAAGCTTATCCAGAACTGCAAACCTTTTGCCAGAGTCGAGGCTATGTCTTTGAGGTGAGTACTAAAGTAATTATAACACATTCAATATATGAATATATTAATGTGATATCTGATGATGTTTCTAGAGTTAATGTTTGGTTCTAGTTGACATACTTTTGCACGTTTTTTTAATGATTTTTTTTGCCCACATAGAGCACAATTAAGATGTGGATTAAAATAACAGCTGGTACTTTGCTGAACAGTTTTTGTACTGAGGCGTGGGTAACATCTTTACTGGTGCGCTGGCTTCTGCTCATTGGATGCTCTCACACCTGCCTCATTTAGTGACGGTGAATCGTACCAGAGTTTGTTTTCCCCTGTTACGCCCCCTGGTGACCTGGGGAAGCAGGGTGCAACATAGTGCAACAGGCCGTATCAGCGAGGGTGTAATCACACACAACCAGCACTCCAAATGAACAGAAGTAATTCAAATGTATTATATTCCACACAGGACAACAGAAAGATCATTATAGTGGCACCAAAATAAAACATAACCCCACCCCCCTTGACAGGTGCACCAAGGTGCACCCCAAAATACAGTGGGTGGTGCACACTAATAAACTAAGGTACTATACAACAAAAACTGGGTGTGATGTAAATGAAACCTTGGTAGCTTAACTTGTCTTTCTGCGTCTGTGTGGATAAAGGAAACATTACACAAAACATAGGCTGATTTACAAACAAAGGCCAAAACCCTAACACAAGATTAATTAACCAATAAAATATAATTCATATAACTCAATCAACACAAACCAAACAGAGAGGGGTTTTATTTAATTATTTTTTTAGGAAGATGAGCATGTCAGATAAGAACTCATGAATGAAGAATTAATTAAGCTAAAACTAAAACGGAAAAGCACTGGAAATTGGCTCGCTGCATGCTTACATTTTCTAGTGAGGTCCCTACCAAAACTGATGTCAAACTTTTGGCCCTGAACTGGACCATAAGTTTATAATATAATGAATAGGAGCCTGTGCCTCAGTATAGCTTCATGTCTAGCAAAATACGCCTGAATGAAAGCTACATATAATAGCTATTTTATTGTTTGATCATGTAGTTTTGTTTTAGAAAACGCCAACGCCTTTCCTTTCAAGGTTATCGATATGGAATGGGGAGTCCTGGACACTATCTCGACAGACCACATGACCACAGAACTGAGCCTCAAGGAGATTGAGGTTTGCAAGCAACTGTCAGCTGGTCCAAGTTTCATTGTGAGTGTTCAGTTCATAGAATTGTTACTGAGGAGTTCAGGTTTTTCTGGGAGATCTTAACAGGGGGGTCAGATGGCTCAATGGTTAAGGCGTTGGTCTCATGATCGGAAGGTTGTGAGATCGAGCCCCCGCTGTGGCTGTATGATGTTGTGTCCTTGGGTAAGGCACTTCACCCTACTTGCCTCAGGGAGAATGTCCCTGTACTTACTGTAAGTCGCTTTGGATAAAAGCGTCTGCTAAATGAATAAATGTAAACTGTAAAATGTAAAGGTAACAGACCAGTTTGTGGGGGGGGGGGTTTCTTGGTTATAAAGGCTCTGCTCGGGAACAAGTATGGTCATCGTTCTATTCCTCGTGTCATCCCAGAAAGAATATTTGAGATTCTCTTGTCCAAAGTATCAAAGGAGAAAGAAGAGCTGAAGCTACTAAATCAATGGTTCTTCAAAGATAACAACGCCCTCCCACCGGAATATGTACTTCAGCCAATAACAAGTCATTTAACACATTACAAAGACCTTCGACCTGAGAATAAGCAGCAGCGGGACAGAGATGTGTCTTCCTGGTGCCACATAGAGAGGCAACTACTGCAAATCCTACGAGCTGCTGCCATACAGGCTGAGAAAGATGGAGACATCATGACTGAGCAGAAACATCAGTTCTTCAGATCGGGTTAGTCTCTGAATATTATGGAAAAGACAAAACAATTTTGAAGTTAAGAAATGGATACAACTGACGGGCATCAGATGGCTCAATGGTTAAGGCGTTGGCCTCATGATCGGAAGGTTGTGAGATCGAGCCCCGGCTGTGGCTATATGAAGTTGTGTCCTTGGGCAAGGCACTTCACCCTACTTGCCTCAGGGAGAATGTCCCTGTACTTACTGTAAGTCGCTTTGGATAAAAGCGTCTGCTAAATGAATAAATGTAAAATACAAAACATTCTCTGCCATGTTGTTTTTAGCGCCATACGTCCTCTTTACTAAGCATGACTCATTTCAGGTTATTAGGTCTAGATTTTAATTTGTGCTGTAAACGAAATACTTGTTTTTTTAATAAGCATATGTTTCAATTGTGTTTCATTTCCAGAGACAGAAACTGCGATTGCAGAGGGTCTGAGAGGACAGGACAGCAGCAGTTCAGCTGTCCTCTTTGTGCGAGAGCTCCCAAAGGAGCTGAAGCCTAAATATCTGTCCCAGTATACAGATGTGACCCCTGAGGGCCTACTGGACACTGAAGCCCAGGAGCTTCTTGCAGTCCTCAAGTCGGGCCTCTACGCCTCTTTGCCAGGCATCATCAACTTACACTGTGTTGAGCTGAACAAGGGTGTCATCGATGCTAAGCACAAGGAGCATGCCCTTTACCTCGACAGCATGTGTGAGCAGTTTGTCTGCCAAATTAAGAAAAGCATCTCGAGTGACACTGGGTCTTCAGAGGAACTGGGAGAGGAGGGGAAGAGGGTTAATGGGGAGAAGAGCAGGGAGAGGACAGGGGGGAAAGCTGATGAAAACTGGACCTGGGTGATTGAGGACATTTATTTTCATACGGCCTTGTGTAACTCTGTGTGTGCTAGGTTCTGTGGTAGGGAGGGGCTTCTGGGAAAGATGTGCCTGGCTATGTGGGAGTCCAGCAACACATACCACAGACCAGTAGTTGTCCATGGAGATGTAGGGGTGGGCAAGACAGCCTTTCTTTGTAAGTTAGTGCAGGAGATGCGCAACGTTTTGGACCCTGGGGCTTTTGTGGTCCTCAGGTTGCTAGACATGGGGCATCCACCCAGACCAGATGTAGATTATGTCCTCCGTAGCATCTGCATCCAGATTTGCTCTGCCTTCAGTTTGCCACAGCCAAAACCACAAATTGCTGATAAACATCAGGAGCTGATACAATTCTTCCACTTTCTTTTAGACAAGGTTTCCCAACAAGGCAACACATTGCTTCTTATACTTGACTCCCTGGAACAACTGTCGGAGGTCAACCATGCTCACAAACTGTATTGGTTACCCAAAGACATCCCACCCCATGTTCATTTGGTGGTCTCCACTTCAAATGAAAACTCCCTTGATCTTCTCAAAATGAACGAGGCTATTTTCTTTGAGGTAGAGCCTTTGTTATTTACCGAAGCTGAAGACATCATGGACACCTACATGAGAGATTTGCAACGAACCCTGACCCCAGAACAGAGAGACGCCGTACTTAGTAGCTTTGAGAAGTGTGGCAGACCACTGCAGCTGATGCTGTTGCTTGAGGTTGCTAAACAGTGGCCATCCTATAAGCCTTTGACAGAGCTAAATCTGTATAGTAGCCCACAGGAAGTGATGTCACATGTGTTTCTTGGTCTGGAGGCGAGGCATGGGAAGCAGCTTGTTGGCGCTACCTTAGGATACATCATTTCAGCAAGGTTGGAAACTAACATATCTGATATTTAGACCATCGACATTTGTGATTTGTATTTGAACTGGATATCGAAATATACTGGTGATCAAATGAAACAGCAACCCTGTTATTTACATTTCTTAGGAATGGCTTGTCAGAGATCGAACTTGTGGACATCCTGTCACTTGATGACAACGTCCTAGATGAAATCTATCAGCACTCTCTCCCGCTTAACAACAAAGTCATCCGTGTGCCCTTTCTACTGTGGGCTCGTCTCAGACATGACCTAGGAGAGCTTATACTGGAGAGACAGGCCCATGGGATGAAGATACTCAGATTCCAGCACAGGTAACACAGATATAGTTATCACAAACAGTTTCAAGAATGAATAACAGTCTATTTTCTTCAGTGTTTTGTACTTCTGTTCGCCCTCACGGATGGTGATTTGAAGGGTGTTTTTTCTTTGTTATGCTTGTAATTGTAGGCAGGTAGCTGAGATGGTGAAGGAAAGGTACCTGAGTCCACAGCTGCAGCTTCAAAGACACAGGATATTGGCAGAGTACTTCCTGGGTCACTGGAGTCGGGGCAAACTCAAACCTCTCAGCCTCTCATCTTCGAAGGTGCCTGTGGCTTCTGACCGAAAGGTATCGCCACGACAACTTAAGTAGAACTAGCAATGACACAAATGTGAATTTTCAGATACATGCTCATTTAAATGCATGTAATTATAAATGACCTCATATAAAATGAACTAATACATCCCATGTCTTATCAATTATTTGTACTTGCTATTAAATAGTTGCTCAAAGGGGTTTAATGTGGAATGAATGGAGGGAGGTTAGTGATGATGAGTGATGCATTGATATCTTAAAGACTGATGTTGGGAACGTCAAATATACAGTTAGAAGCGGTTTGATCCACATCTGAAAGTGGAAATCGTTGAAAATGAACTTGAATCATGTTGCTGTTAGTCGATCACTTTCTTTGGTTGGTTTTGTGCATGAATTTATTAGCTATTTAACCGTCTGCCATATTGTGGCCTTCAGGTCTCCCCTCAGCCATTGTGGTTGGGTGAAGGAGTGGCTAACATCAGAAAACTGCAAGAACTCCCCTATCATCTTATTCATGCAAGCCTCTGGGACGAGCTATGTCAGGAAGTCATTGGTAAGGTTATTTAATCAAATGCAATCTCACAATCATTTGACAATTACTCATTTACCCATTTACTTTTATCCAAAGCCACTTCCAAGAGAGAGCTTTACAAAAGAGCATCGGTCACTGATCATAACAATGTTATAGTCCCTGAACAATGCAGGTTGTCAGATTATACACCATGCATTGTGTGAAACCAAAAAATGCCAAAGGGAAGAATCACAAGAGCATTCAGTTAAACAAGTTACAATTGAATAACATGAACCAACCAACAAAAAAAGTACAAAACTGTCCCTGTAGGAATGCAAGCAACAATAATATATCTCACAGCCAGTATAAGAATGTCAAATCGGTTACACAAGAGCAACAAGTCCCACAATAGGAGTCATTGTGATCCTGGAGGAACTAAAAGAAGTCTGGTAGGAAGACAACTAAAGCTATGCATCTCACTTCTCAGCCTTTCAACCAATAATCTTGCTCGGTGCTCGGATCAGTTGACATGATTGGTTAGAAATGTGAAAATAAGGTTTAGGGTTAGGGCTCTACCATACTTAAGAAAGAGGCTTAATATGTCATGATGAAGTAAAGAATGCTGTATCAGTCAACTGGCTTGAGATTTATGGCATTAATTACAAAAAGTCAACAGCCAAAGTAGTAAATGATAAAATTACAGAATGGCCCTAAACATGTAGTTGTTGGTTCTAGGCTTTATGTTCAGAATACCAACCATTTAAAACGACACACTTTGATAGAAATATGATGGCATATCAAGTTGAGGTCCTGCATTTTACAAAGGCTACTGAGTGTTTACTGTTTTCTAAATGTGGCAGATTTGAGGGACTCGGCTTGTGAAAACCCTGGTTTATTGAACTGTTGGTACAGAGACACTTCATGGTGTGGTCCATAGCATGCTAACAGACCAGCAGAACATTTGATCTTGGAACTACACAGCACTACAACCTATTATTAGAAAAACTATAATAATATATAATAATAAGGATGTTCTTGAAAGGACAATTGTATTGAAAGAGCATAATATTGTCCTTTTTTCCCCTTTTTTCAATACACAGGCAATAGCGAGTGGCTGTACTGTAAAACCCTGACATGCGGAGTGACCAGTGTCATTCAAGACCTGTCTCTCTGCAATGACCTTAGGAACTGTACAGAGATGGAGCTGATTCGAGACACGCTCATACTGATGAAGCCTACCTTGGACTTCCTGGATGGACACGTTGGTCGGTATTCCATCTTAGGAGATCATTCTTCACCTCTGACCTTTGTCCATTAAATGACCGTCAGTCCTATGTGGAAAATACATCAAAAATATTTAGCCGAAAGCAGCGATTCCAGGATTGAAGCCAACACCACTTGTTTTCACAC
Organism: Neosalanx taihuensis; assembly: GCA_030340665.1. NCBI lineage: Eukaryota > Metazoa > Chordata > Actinopteri > Osmeriformes > Salangidae > Neosalanx > Neosalanx taihuensis. The sequence continues at coordinate 688,101 of JARGSH010000047.1, read as the reverse complement.
TGTTACATAGTTTGAATGAACTGTGTTTATTTTTCTTTTCATTTTGGACAAGCGAAAAGAAAGAAGTTATTGTCCAAAAAGCTAATTTAACAGTTGAGAAGTAGCTCAGATCTGCATGGAGTTGTATGACCTACTACAGCCCATATTTGAATAAGACTACTCAAAAAGTTGCAATGTTGGCTGTTGCGCTAGTAGTCTGAGATCTGTGCATCATCTAGGTATTATTACCTGTCAATAACAATGTCCTTGTCTGAAATCCACACTGTAAGTAGGAAAAACCAGCTTGGGACTTTTTGTAGCCTATCATGAAACTAGCTCAGCAACAGGTAAATACAGCTAAAACAAAGCTAATGCTGTGGACAGCTGCAGTGAGCAGGATGCACCATTATTATATCTCAGATCTTTTTTTAACCTTTATTGAGTATTTGGCTTGAAAATTACATTTGACTGCGAAACAGGTCCTTAAATTGACAAGTTACTAAACAGTTTGGATCAGAGCCACAAACTAACGTTTGGTTAACGTTGTTTATCCAACCATCTCTCTCCAACTGTTTCAATGTGAAAAGATCCTTCCCTTTTCTACACTGAGCTGAACGCCAGGCTCCACTCCCTAACTGAGGAGCACCCATCACTGATTGGACGGCTCTGCTCCCAGTGTCAAGCCTGGCTAACATCATGTCCAGACCCCACCCTGGTTCCACTGGGAAGGTTCTTCCAGTCTCCAGGAGGACCACTAAAGGCAACACTTTCTGGTTTCCAAAGAGGTTGTAAGAATTTTTGCATATGTATAATATAATATATAATATGTATAATGCTGTAGTATGCTGTAATTTTGGTCTTATTTTTTAATGAAAAAAAACAACAACAAACTTTATTCACTATGATGTGATCATCATATCCACTTTTTGGTATCATCAAATGGAGAACTTAAGAGTGAATATATATGACATGACATTGATGAATAAATTAGTCGTAGAGGTAAATATAATTAAAGGTCTCTCTCTTAACAAAAGGGGTCACAGCTCTTGACATTTGTCTTGAGACTGGTGTGCTGGTGGCAGGCTCAGAAGAAGGGAAGGTCATCATCTGGGACCTGAAGGACCTGGAAGTCATACAAACTCTAGTCAGCCACTCAGGTGACTAATACACATTCAAACGATATGTGTTTAAAACATGTTCAGTATAAGTGGTCATACTGCATTTAATTTGTGTCCTTTTAGTATGAAAATACACAATGCCTGTGTAATATTGTGATTTGGAGTGTTATTTTTGTTTGTGTGTCTTTACTCCACAGCTGCAATTTTGGGTGTGAAATTGTTTAGAAAAGGTGCTCAGTGTGTATCGCTGGCTTCAGATGGGACCCTGAGGAAGTGGGATGTGTTGAGCGGCAGACAGCTTTACTGTGTTAATGAAGCTGCACCCAAGATGCCTCTGCCTTCACCTCCACAGATGTTTCTCTCCGAGAAGAAGGAACATATTTCTGTACAAACAAGAGACCAAGTACGACAGATGTCAATATATACTTCATATCGATATAGAGCATCTGAGCAAATTAATATCAACATTTTTATATGTAAAGGGATGTCTTTAAACTGTTTGAAACTAACGGTTGTGATTTCACTGTATTCGTTTCAGGTGAAAACATGGCGCCTGGATTCAGGAGAACCTGTCTGTAATGTTATCGACCCAAAGTCGGTCATTCTTGGAGTTCTGAATGGAAAAGTTGTGTCTTTGTCAGACGAAGGACTCGTCACATTCATTTGCCCATTGACTGGAACGAAGATGGTGGAAACTCATTTAGGATATTCTGCACCAAGTATAAACCTGAACTGTACCCTTCCGATGCCAAAACGTGACAAACTTCTTATATTATCTAAAGATGGCTTTCTCTATCAGGTATAGGAAATATGTAGTTGGTAGTAAATAATAAAATGTACTATTTTATTTAAAATACGTAGCAAACCCCTGTTTTTTTGTAACTTTATATAGTAGTGCATGATGGATATCAAATGATAATTAAATTGATTGATACATTGTTACATTGACAGATCGACAGATTAATGTTCTATCAAAATAATCTTTAAATACCCTGTATTATATTGTGTTCAATGTTCTGATACCTTTTTTATTTATAGGTTTCCAGTTCTGGAAGACAGAGTGTCACTGAGTTTAGCGTCAATGTGTCATTTCTCTTCGTTGCTGAGGATGAGAGGACCTTGTTCGCAGGTAAAATGAAGCTGTAAAGGTGCACCTGTACTGTAGTATCATCAACACATGAGCTAAACAAATGAATGTTCATGAGAAGTTTCCACGCTATCGGGAAAGTATGCATGGCGATAAAATGATCGTAGACGAGTTGGCATCTAAGCTGTCTTTCATTGTGTGCTACTAATCATCTCTGTCTGCAGGCTGTGATAAAACATTGAACATGTTTAACATTGAAATGGTGTCCTTGGAGAAGTGCTTGTGTTTGCAACATGAGGACACGGTTCTGTGCGCTCAATCCTCCAGGGATAACAGAATGATTCTGACAGGCTCAGAGGATCAGACCATACGTGTTAGTATTGGATTCTCTTCTTTTCGTCTCTCTGACTATTTCATTTGGTTCAAAGTAGTAGCAGCTTTGGAACGCCTGATTTCAGTTTCAATACCATAAACTGGATGTAAATGAGAAGGGCCCCCTCCCTAACCCCTGGTGGAGGTCTACAGTCTTGACCCTGACATCCTTAAACAGCTCTTTGGTCTTGGCCATGGTGGAGAGTTTGGAATCTGATTGATTGATTGTACAGATTGTTTTTTATACAACTGATCTCAGTTTGTTACCTGTGTGACCAGACACACGAGAGACAGAACTCTGTCTCATTGAGAGGGCGTCAAAGAATTAGTTCAAAATGCAAATTCATTTCTAACACGTTTGACATGCATTCATCTGGATTATTTTGTTGTTATTCTGTCGCTCACTGTTCAAATAAAACCATTAAAATGATAGATGGATCATTTCTTTGTCCTAGTGCAAATGACCAAATCAGCAGGGGATCAAATCATTCTCTGTCTCTGCCTTGCATTAGGTGTGGTCGATGACAACAGGCATCCTTCTGGACTCCTTACATGGCATGGAAGGACCCATCAATACGCTGATACTGTATAAGGACACAGTAATCTCAGCCTCCTATGATACAGACTACCTCAGGCTGTGGAAGCTCCAGTACAACAGTCAACACAAACCTAGAGCTCCCATTCCTGCAGGATGTCCTCATCTCACCCTCACTAAAGATGGGGAAACTGCCTTTTATGTCAAAAGTAAAAGTCAGAAAGAGGTTTTGGCATGGAACTGCCACACAGGTAGGAATGTGTATTATTTGACTTAATTGTGGGATTGTCAAGTAGGGTGGCTACATTTGTTAATGTGATCTACAATCAATTGCAGTAGTATTAATCCTTTTCAAACATCTATAACATTTCTGAATAAGTATATTGTCCTAGCCTTGATGACTTGCTATTATATGTTCAATAGCGTATTACATATTATCCTAGAGAAATAGTGGCAGATTCTGGTCTACAGATTATTTCTTATAGAAATATTGAATGTTTGTAGTATTATCTTGGAGGAGGGCCAGCTAATAAAACACGAAGAGGTAAAGTTGGTAAGCCAGACTTCCGTCAGTAAATGCAATAAGCGTGACCTGATATGTAAAATGAATTAGGAGGGTAAAATTTAGCAACTTTTACTAAATGAATACCGTCCATTTGATTTGAATTGAGGCAAATACTTTAGCAAATCATAAATGTAATATTTTGCCCACATTCTGTTTAAATTGTGAAGTAACAATGACATTTGGATTATTTGGTAGTAAATGTTATTTCCTAATTGCTTATGCTAAGTATAGAAAATGGCTGTTGTTCCCCATAAACCTTTCTTTTGCGAACTGTATCTATTTCCATTGAGAAAACTGGTAAATCTGTGTGTTTGTTGAGTTGAAATTGACAATAATACTGTAGTGTAAATACCTTTCAAATGTATTAATATACGTCCCTTGGTAAACTTAGTCATTTATCAGACGCTCTTATCCCGAGCGACTTACAGCAAGTACAGGGACATTCCCCCTTGAGGCAAATAGGGTGAAGTGCCTTGCCCAAGGACACAACATCATGTTGGTACAGCCGGGATTCAATCAAGGATACTGAACAGCTATAAATGTATTCTTTTAAATTTATGTGATCTATCTATATCAATAATAAGCATGCATTTTGTATAAAATCTACAGAAATATCGGTTGTACAATTACATTTAAAAAATAAAAAAGCACCCATCTGCAATTGATGTAGTATAGTATAATAGGATTTATAAATTTATATGGAATAATATGTTGCGGTTTTCTGACTTCTTGTACAAAAGGAGCCCTGTTTTCTCATTGGAAATATGTACATTCAAAAATATTACTCTCCTGAGCAGGTTTGTGGGGAATAATTTAAAATGTTTGACACTTTTGAGGTTAACGTATTAAGAAACAACACTCACTACCTAGGAAGCAAAACATGCATGAAACAAGTCATGCTTGGCATTTGGATCCCACCGCTGATTCTTCCCCTTTTCAACCAAGGTTCCCTCACTGACACCATGGCTACCTCTGCTGAAGTGTGCTGCCTGGACCTGGCCCAGGACAAACGCCTGCTCTTCTGTGGCCTCAGCACAGGCACCATCCTTATCTATCCACTGGCTTTCCCTCATGAAACTCTGTGCATTCCTCCTCGTGAGGCCGTCCCCAGGGTCTGCTGCTTGGCCATCAGCTCCCAGGAACGACACCTTGCTGTAGCTTATGAGGACTCTGTGTGTTTGTTTGAGATCACCGACCGGGACAGCTTCCCTAGTGTGGAAGGACCCTCTGAGACATTCTCTCTCTCTCTCCTCCTTCTCTCCTCTGTGTCCAACATGGCACTTTTACCTGATAAGAGGTGAGTAGCCCAGTGACAGGGGGAACTTAACTGGTATACAGTTAAACTACTAGGATTTAGACAAGTTCATTTTCCTGACATTGAAAACAGAGAGAGACTATCCCATCGTTGTGGGACAGTGGAGCAACATTAGATTCCTAACCTTCATGATTAGATGACTAGATTCAACTTTAATGTCATTACACAGGTACAAGTACAGGGTAACGAAATACAGTTAGCATCCAACCAGAAGTGCATTGAGCTTGTACTCAATGTACTCCTGCTGTGTGGACTTTGCTGTAACTGAATGATTCACACAAATGATCATCCTCTAATAGTCAAAATACTTTGCAGGCTTCTCTACGGCACAGACATTGGAGAAGTGGCAATGTATGACTTCAAGAGTGCCACAGCCACGTCCCTTGACAGTCACCATGGCAGGGTGACCTGTATCATGGCCAGCAACTGGGGGACACACGCGCTGGTGGGCTCAGAGGACGCGGTGCAGAGGCTATGGGGGTTGAACCCTGTGGTGTTGGATCACACAATGGAATACAAGGTCAGAGTGCAATGGCTAAAATGACTCAAATGTAATGGATCCTATGTATTTTATATAACATTATATTTTATTATGAACTTATAATAACCCATAATAACCTTCAGCCTTATCTGGTAAACATTCGTCTAACTTTACTCCAAGGATTTGGTCTCACATCACGTGTTTTTGAATAGTAACTGCCAACGTGTTACAGACAGCAACACAAGGCGTTAAAGATGTGAATCAGCAGGGACCTTATAAGATACTGTCATAATGTTTAGGTGGGAATTTGATAGTATGTAATGCAATTCTGTGGTTATTGCGATTCTGTAAGTATAGTTATTTGATATTAGGATTTATTCTGATTTATTTTGAGTTGTTTTTAACATTGGACCACGAAAACCATACTTTACTTATTAACGTAGGTTTAGCAATGCTTCAATAAGTTACGGTTAGTTAGGTGTGGGAGCCGTTCAGTCAGGGCCGGTCTTGGCATAGGCGACATAGGCGGTCGCCTAGAGCGCCATCTGCTGGAGGGGCGCTGCAGGGGCGCTGCACCCTTAATCGATAATTAATAACAGTCTTTTGTTTCGAAAAATTAGGATGCTCTCGGTTAAATGTCTGAAAACGCGTTAAAAACCTGTTGTCTTTGGGAATCGCTCGGGTCGCTCTGGGGGACAGGTGTGCGCGCAGGAGCCTCACCTAGGGCACTAAATTAGGTAGAGCCGGCCCTGCGTTCAGTACAGAGTCCGTCAAGCATCATTTTCCATGTGAGAGGTGAGGACAGGGTGAGGACAGGTTGAGGACAGGGTGAGGACAGGGTGAGGACAGGGTGAGGACAGGTTGAGGACAGGGTGAGGACAGGGTGAGGACAGGGTGAGGACAGGGTGAGGACAGGTTGAGGACAGGGTGAGGACAGGGTGAGGACAGGGTGAGGACAAGGTGAGGACAGGTTGAGGACAGGGTGAGGACAGGGTGAGGACAGGGTGAGGACAGGGTGAGGACAAGGTGAGGACAGGGTGAGGACAGGGTGAGGACAAGGTGAGGACAGGGTGAGGACAGGGTGAGGACAAGGTGAGGACAGGGTGAGGACAGGGTGAGGACAAGGTGAGGACAGGGTGAGGACAGGGTGAGGACAGGGTGAGGACAGGGTGAGGACAGGGTGAGGACAGGGTGACTCCCAGCCTCACACTGATGATGACAGCAGTCTCAGTCTCGTGGGTACAATGGGAGACGATTAGTTACATCAAATATGTTTTGGACTGACTTTTTATTTATTTCATCTAAGCTGCTGTTGTTGAAAGACATGGTTATGCGCCTGTATGAATACATGTACTTATACACGTAACATGAAGTATACAGAGGAATTTAATTAATATGCAACGCACTAAAGGTTCAAATATACTGTCAGCCTCTGACACACATTCCTTCTAAAAATATATATTTTTTGTTTTTTTTTGGGTCATTTACAGGGGTTCTTCTTTGAAGGGGTTCTCTGTGCTACCTTCTCCAGGTGTGATCAGTACGTCTTTACAGGAACGCAAGATCGAACCATCAATATTTGGGATGTGGCATCTGGTACGTATCTAAATGCAATCTATGATGATAAAAAACTGGATAACTAAGTGTCATTGTATTTCCAATGACACAATGACAATATGTTCCACATGTCGACGGTCAAATGGTTTGTTTGTCCACTTCCATTAGTTATAAATGAGAGACAGTAATGTACAGTGCCTGCAGAAATGTATTGACCTTCATGACCTTTTTCTGCAAGCTTTGCAATTTACAAGCTCACAAGCTTTTTACAATACATTGCATTGTGGCCAAATGCAAATTCAAGTCATATAAGCTTCCAAGCGTTGCGTAAGAAATGGATTCATCTTAAATTAAAATATTTGAAGTCATGAGAATCTTTGTCTTTACCAAGAACATTCTAACATGGTGTGATATGTAAAAATAGTACAGTAAAAATATTACCACAAAATTTTACTGTTTGAAATTTACAAATGATATTCAAATTTTCTAATGCACTATACTAGTTGACACTTATTTAACTAAGGTTATTTAACTAATCATTTATTGTCCAAATATAATCCAAATAATTGTGAATATTTTCAACCTTTTTTCACAGGAAATCTTTTATATGTCCAGTACGTTTATGCTCCTATCATCAAATTGTTGCCGCACAGAAGTGGCTTCCTAGCAATATCCCAGCTCGGCTTCATTATCAAAGAAGGTTTCCACTGTCCCTCTAAGATCCGTCCAGAGTACAATCCACTCCGGAACATCAAGGCCCAGTACAGGGTCACTTCACGGAAGAAGAACCTGGAAAACAGAGACATCGTTATCACAAAAGACCCAGGTTACAATCCGGCCCAATTCAATTTCATCGGAATCTTTCAATCTAAAACCTCAAGCACATGCCAATTGCTATAAGGCTTGATTTTAACACTACTGGTAAAGCATGCCATGTATAAAACTGTGATTATGTTCTCATTTGGGTCTGGGGACTTTCAGTTTTTATCCTAATTTATCTTATTTTAGCCTTGTTGTTTTGGTCAGATAGTTCATTGATTATATTAAGTTGTTGTAGACCGTAATGTAGACCGTAATTTTTCCAGGAGTGTTCCATTGTAGAACACAGAAGTAGTCATCTGGACAGCATTACTTCTGGATGGGTGTCGAAACTTCTTGATTTAGTACACAGTCATAGTCCCTGTGTTTTGTCACTTTGTAAAGTCTTGGTCTTCATACTATTTTGCCCACTGTGAGGTTGACACGAACACCTGCACCCTCTTGACCCTCGATGGAACAAGATTTCACACTCATTCATTTGTTACAGACCTCATTTCATGACAGACATCAAGACTTACTTTGTCCTTTTCTGGAGGAGGAAGGGTTAAGACTGTAATTCAATTTCTTGACTTCTTTATCATATACAGTTGTGCAGCAGCCAATGAAAGCATGCAAATCTGAAATACAAATTGAAAACCAATTAAAGTAGCCAGATATTTGTGGAGAATGTTACCGTAAACACTCCCAAACCAATTAATTTGATGTTATTATTTTATGTTATTAATTACTCCAAATTAATGTTGTTCCCAATAAAGGATTATCTTAAATGGATAACAAATAATCAGTCTTCATGTTTTGCAAATCATCACTTCTGAACTTAAGTGATGCTGTAATTTTAGACTAACTTATTTTCTAGCAACATGAATACATTTCCAGCCTGCTGTTTTGACAATAAAAAATATAATATTTTGCCAATAGTTGATCTTTTATAAAAAAAAAAATGGAATGTTATAGATCCTCAAATTTGTTGTAAAAATGCACCATAAAATTATTCCATGCATGAAATGATAAATAGTGTGCAGCTTTATAATCATGTCATTGATGAACTGAACATTGTTGTGATGTGTATATTTCTTGTAAAAAGCAGTCACAGACATGTCTTCCCCTAAACAGTAGTTTCCCCATAATTTGATAACAGCTGTTGTGGCTCTTTGAGACAAATGTCTTAGCCATCTTTGAACACAAAAAAGTCTGATGGCTATGGCCAACAGTCATATATCATTTGTAGGTTAATATGATCTATTTGATATCTTACATTGTACAGTGTTGTTTTAGAATGATTCAGACTTTTACCTTTTCTACTTTCTCTATTCAAGATACATTAGATTTTTATCTAATGTATGTACATTAGATGTTTATTTTATGCACATTCCTGCACCAGTAAATGTGTTGTTTGCATGAACTAAAGTTGTTAATAAAGCTCATTCTGACTGGCTCCTGTCCCTTGTTGCATATGTGTACTGTGGGTGTAACAGTGGATCACAGCTGTGGGTGTAACAGTGGATCACAGCTGTGGGTGTAACAGGAGATCACAGCTGTGGGTGTAACAGTGGATCACAGCTGTGGGTGTAACAGTGGATCACAGCTGTGGGTGTAACAGTGGATCACAGCTGTGGGTGTAACAGGAGATCACAGCTGTGGGTGTAACAGTGGATCACAGCTGTGGGTGTAACAGTGGATCACAGCTGTGGGTGTAACAGTGGATCACAGCTGTGGGTGTAACAGTGGATCACAGCTGTGGGTGTAACAGTGGATCACAGCTGTGGGTGTAACAGTGGATCACAGCTGTGGGTGTAACAGTGGATCACAGCTGTGGGTGTAACAGTGGATCACAGCTGTGGGTGTAACAGTGGATCACAGCTGTGGGTGTAACAGGAGATCACAGCTGTGGGTGTAACAGTGGATCATAGCTGTGGGTGTAACAGTGGATCACAGCTGTGGGTGTAACAGGAGATCACAGCTGTGGGTGTAACAGATCACAGCTGTGGGTGTAACAGTGGATCACAGCTGTGGGTGTAACAGTGGATCACAGCTGTGGGTGTAACAGTGGATCACAGCTGTGGGTGTAACAGGAGATCACAGCTGCAGGTTGTCTTACCTCCAGAAAGAGCAGGCCCCCAGTCAGACCACCCACAAGGAACAGGTTAGTTTTCCCCCACCAGATGATCCTGTGCAGGCAGCCTGTGGTGTACACTCTCTCCTGGGCAGAGGTCTCCTTCATACTCTGGACTGTGTAGCCACACATGGTGTTGAAAATGGTCTGGTTGTGAATACATGCAAACATTAACTACACATAGTCAGAGACATTAATGTTAGGATCAATATACAACCAATCTCAGTATTACCTAACGTGTGTCACTAACGCGTGTCACTAACGTGTGTCGCTATCGTGTGTCACTAATGTGTCACTAACGTGTGTCACTATCGTGTGTCACTAATGTGTCACTAACGTGTGTCACTAACGTGTGTCACTAAAGTGTGTCACTAACGTGTGTCACTAACGCGTGTCACTAACGTGTGTCACTATCGTGTGTCACTAACGTGTGTCACTAACGCGTGTCACTAACGTGTGTCGCTAACGTGTGTCACTAACATGTGTGTCACTAACGTGTGTCACTAACATGTGTCACTAACGTGTGTCACTAATGTGTGTCACTAACGTGTGTCACTATCGTGTGTCACTATCGTGTGTCACTAATGTGTCACTAACGTGTGTCACTAACGTGTGTCACTATCGTGTGTCACTAATGTGTGTCACTAACGTGTGTCACTAATGCGTGTCACTAATGTGTGTCACTAATGTGTGTCACTAATGTGTGTCACTAATGTGTGTCACAAGTGCGTGTCACAAGCGCATGCCACTAATGTGTGTCACTAATGTGTGTCACTAATGTGTGTCACTAATGTGTGTCACTAATGTGTGTCACTAATGCGTGTCACTAATGCGTGTCACTAATGCGTGTCACTAATGCGTGTCACTAATGTGTGTCACTAATGCGTGTCACTAATGTGTGTCACTAATGCGTGTCACTAATGCGTGTCACTAATGTGTGTCACTAATGTGTGTCACAAGTGCGTGTCACAAGCCCATGTCACTAATGCGTGTCACTAATGCGTGTCACTAATGTGTGTCACTAATGCGTGTCACTAATGTGTGTCACTAATGTGCGCTTCACAATAGTGTGAAAGTGTTTATCAAGCTCTGGTAGAATGTGTAGGTTACACCTTTGGCAAGCACACCCCATCATTTCCCCAGAAGTGGCCCCCTCTCTGTTTTTTATTGTGCTTGTTAGTGGGTTTTTCTCTGACCTCATTGCGTTGTTTCAGACAGCAGGAGAAGGGAACTCCACATGCCTCTTGACTAGGATTGTCCTCCAGGCAGTCAAAGTATATGTTGTATGACCAGTCCTTGTACGAATGTACTCCACAGCATTGCAACTGTAAAAAACGCAAATAGAACTTCACATTAACTTGTGTATTAACTAAAACTGCATTGTGTTCTGTATTAAACTGTGAGCACAGCAACCTGGACACCTGTCTGTCATCACTCTGGACACCTGTCTGTCATCACTCTGGACACCTGTCTGTCAGCACCCTGGACACCTGTCTGTCAGCACTCTGGACACCTGTCTGTCATCACTCTGGACACCTGTCTGTCATCACTCTGTCTGTCAGCACCCTGTCTGTCATCACTCTGGACACCTGTCTGTCAGCACTCTGGACACCTGTCTGTCAGCACCCTGTCTGTCAGCACCCTGGACACCTGTCTGTCAGCACTCTGGACACCTGTCTGTCAGCACCCTGTCTGTCAGCACCCTGGACACCTGTCTGTCAGCACTCTGGACACCTGTCTGTCATCACTCTGGACACCTGTCTGTCATCACTCTGGACACCTGTCTGTCAGCACTCTGGACACCTGTCTGTCAGCACCCTGTCTGCCATCACTCTGGACACCTGTCTGTCAGCACCCTGTCTGTCATCACTCTGGACACCTGTCTGTCAGCACCCTGTCTGTCATCACTCTGGACACCTGTCTGTCATCACTCTGGACACCTGTCTGTCATCACTCTGGACACCTGTCTGTCATCACTCTGGACACCTGTCTGTCAGCACCCTGTCTGTCAGCACCCTGGACACCTGTCTGTCAGCACCCTGGACACTACTAGTCTAAATGTATTCATCCATAAAACTATGGTATAAGAAATTATTAGGATTTTCCTAACTAATCAGTAAAAAAAAATTAAAATGTAATTGAATATTTAGGGCAGTGTTTACCTTGTTTTAAATGTTTCTCTGCTCAAACACACCTCATTCTAATGACTGGGTCTCTAGCCAGCTCTGCAGAAGCCTGCTTGTGACCCATTCATTTGAATCAGGTGTGTTAGAGCAGGGAAACATTTAAAACATGCAGGACAGTGGGGCTCTGATGACCAGGGAAACATCTAAAACATGCAGGACAGTGGAGCTCTGATGACCAGGGAAACATCTAAAACATGCAGGACAGTGGGGCTCTGATGACCAGGGAAACATCTAAAACATGCAGGACAGTGGGCTCTGATGACCAGGGAAACATCTAAAACATGCAGGACAGTGGGGCCCTAATCAAATCAAATCAACATTTATTTGTATAGCCCCTGTCACAAAGGGCTTCACATATGCCCATAGAACTGCCCCTCAACCAACCTAAACCCTCAAGGAAGACAAGGAAAAACTCCCAGAAAAACTCACTAGGGAGAAAAAATGGACGAAACCTTAGAAGGAGCAATTCAGTGAGGGATCCCCTCCTCCAGGGACGGTTGGAGAAAGAGAGGAGCAGAACACAGGCTAAAACAGTCATAACTCTAGAGAGAGTTAATAAGTTGTTGAAACATTAATCCTCAATGTTCAACTTGGGTATAATGAACATGGAAACATTTAAAACATGCAGGACAGTGGGCCCTGAGGACCAGGGTTGGGAAACACTAATTTAGGGGATCTAATATTGCACCATAATGCTCCTAATACCAGTTCCAATTATTCTTAGTAGCAGATAATAGGTTCTAACTGCTAACCAGATCCCTATCTAACTATTTGAATGGAATAGGTGCTGCATGAGTCTGCGGTCTAGAACCAGCAGACTGAGGAACAGCTTCTTCCCCAGAACTGTGACACTCCTGAACTCCACTACACCCCCGCCCCCCTATATAACCACCGCCCCCCCATAGAACCCCCGCCTCCCTATATTTGCACATTTCTGTTTGTACATTTGCACCACTTGCATATGGGAGTTGTTATTTGCACTATCTGTCCATTTTGCACATCTGCACATCTGTTACTGCACACCTGCACATTTTGTTCACATTTTGTTCACTTTGCACATCTGTTCATTTTGCTCAATTGCATCATTTGCACTAACTGTATATACATGCTACCCGGTAATTTCTGCTTGTCTAATTTAAATCTGTACATACCCTGATTGAATCTGTACATACCCTGTATATTCTGACTATACTGTTCATAATATGTATATAATATGTATATTATAATTGGCCAATGAATCAGTGACATTACTATAGTCATCTAATGGCACCTTTTTTTGAACATAGTCGATGACATTTTCCAAGTCCAGATCTTCTCGATAACGTACAATGGCTTTTCTCATCAGCTTCTCTGTTCTCTCCCAGACCTGCAAAAATGAATGGGGACACAAGAAGGACCCTGAACACATACCATCATCCTCTGCAAAAGGTTTCTAATCTGAAATAGATAACAAATAACATTAACAGTTCCACCATGTCATCATTTACCATTTCAGAGAAAACGAATCCGAGCACAGCAGCAACTATCTGAAGAATGAGGATGGCCACCAGGATGCCAACAAACTGGAAAAACAAGATGTAAGTGGAATGTAAAAAAAATATTTTGACTCTTTTGATTCATGAGAATGATAAACATTTTAAATGGTAGTTTAAACATTTTCTCACATTTTCTTTCTAAACATCTGATACATTCTCAATCTTTGTCCTGGTCCATCTGGACCTGAGTGTGATATTTGACACGTGGATCATCAAATTCTCCTCGAATGACTGGTGAACAACGTTGGGATCGTTGGTACGACACTTCAGAGTTTTAGATTGTATCCATCTGACAGATCACAATTAGTCTAATATGATGCCATTCATCAGGGACCTCTATTGTCAAATTTGGAGTACTGCAGGGTTCTGTGCTAGGATATCTTCTCTTTACATGCAGCATCTTGGAAAATGAAGCACTGGAGTACACGCCTCTTGTGGAGTGAGGAGTTGAACACCTCCTCTGGGGTGTGGAGGAGTTGAACACCTCCTCTGGGGTGTGGAGGAGTTGAACACCTCCTCTGGGGTGTTGAGGAGTTGAACACCTCCTCTGGGGTGTGGAGGAGTTGAACACCTCCTCTGGGGTGAGGAGGAGTTGAACACCTCCTCTGGGGTGTGGAGGAGTTGAACACCTCCTCTGGGGTGTTGAGGAGTTGAACACCTCCTCTGGGGTGTGGAGGAGTTGAACACCTCCTCTGGGGTGAGGAGGAGTTGAACACCTCCTCTGAGGTTTGGAGGAGTTGAACACCTCCTCTGGGGTGTGGAGGAGTTGAACACCTCCTCTGGGGTATGGAGGAGTTGAACACCTCCTCTGAGGTTTGGAGGAGTTGAACACCTCCTCTGGGGTGTGGAGGAGTTGAACACCTCCTCTGGGGTGTGGAGGAGTTGAACACCTCCTCTGAGGTTTGGAGGAGTTGAACACCCTCTCTGGGGTGTTGAGGAGTTGAACACCTCCTCTGGGGTGTTGAGGAGTTGAACACCTCCTCTGGGGTGTGGAGGAGTTGAACACCTCCTCTGGGATGTGGAGGAGTTGAACACCTCCTCTGGGGTGTGGAGGAGTTGAACACCTCCTCTGGGGTGTGGAGGAGTTGAACACCTCCTCTGGGGTGTGGAGGAGTTGAACACCTCCTCTGAGGTTTGGAGGAGTTGAACACCTCCTCTGGGGTGTGGAGGAGTTGAACACCTCCTCTGGGGTGTGGAGGAGTTGAACACCTCCTCTGAGGTTTGGAGGAGTTGAACACCCTCTCTGGGGTGTGGAGGAGTTGAACACCTCCTCTGAGGTTTGGAGAAGTTGAACACCTCCTCTGGGGTGTGGAGGAGTTGAACACCTCCTCTGGGATGTGGAGGAGTTGAACACCTCCTCTGGGGTGTGGAGGAGTTGAACACCTCCTCTGGGGTCTGGAGGAGTTGAACACCTCCTCTGGGGTGTGGAGGAGTTGAACTCACACATCTATAGGTGGATATGTAAGTTACCTTAACATACCAGTCACCTATTCAGCCTGTTGTTCTCTATAGTTTTTTACCCTCTAACCCTTGACTTTCAAGATGAAATTACTGTTCTTGATCTCTAATTTAATAAAATACATTTCCCCCCAAAAAATGCAATCTATTGGCTGGAGTGATTTCAAATCCCCAAATCTTTGTATCACTCAATAGGTGTTAGACAGGGATACTCAGTTCATGTTAAATTCTGCTAACGATCCTCACACCGTCTGCAACAAAGTCATAAAAACAGACCCGACGCTGAGACAGACTTCCTGTGTCACCTCGCATAATAAAGCTGCAATATAATCTTGTTGATGTAAAATAAGGCAGTTTAGGTTTAAGATAACAGACTTGACAGCCTCATAGTTTGCCTTATTACATGCGACACGACACATGAAGTGGCCACAAGTGCCTATCCAAAACAAGTAACCTTGTAAAATGATATCATGTACACAAAATTATATAAATCAATTTACTAAACTCAATAGATATTCTCATTGGCTAAACACAGGACAAAATATATATTTATGATATTTGTGACCTTGAGACACCCAATCTGCCAAACGTAACACTTCCAAGCCCCCTTTGCCTTGAAGATTTGCCACTTGCTGCACCTCAGTAGATTGTCTGAGAAGTGGTCAAAAGAGAACTTTGAGCGAGAGAGCAAGCTTTCTGCAGGGAAGCCAGATTTCTCTCTGCCATCTTCAGTAGAACCCATGTTTCATGTTTCCAACACATCTGTGTCTTTAGTCTTTTAGAATCAGGTATCATTAAAAAGCTAATTGTCTTTCCCAGCAGAGTTAAAACATTGTTTCCACTGTATCGGGAAGTTTACATGACAGGAAACTAAACATCAGTGGGTGTGAGTTTAAAAACCCGCATGCTGTTGGATCCCCCCTGTAACTTTCTACTTTAAAGACTTTTCCAACCCTGGGATGATCCTCAAAAAAACCTCGGACTCTACATGTTCTTAACATGTTCTGTAAATTACAATGTTGTAGTAGTGAGGAATCGCAGGTAACAGGTGTTGTTTAGCCATCCTTACACCATGTACTTCCACTACACATTAATATAACAAATGTAGTCTTCAGTAACTCAGACATTAGGGTCATAAAGAGTGTGTGTAAAAAGAAACCCAACAACTTCTCAACCCAAACAACTGAACGCGCCCTATCCAACCAACTGTCAAGCTTTCTCTCCCAGAACAGTCTACTTGACCCCAACCAATCGGGCTTCAGGACTGGTCGTTCCACAGAAACTGCCCTGCTGTCATTCACCACTGCCCTCCAGTCTGCCGGAGCGGCTTCAAGGTCAACTGTCAATCAGCTATTGATCTTATCTCATTCCTTTTAGGAAATAATCAATGCTGTAAGGAATATACTTTCTCTTTTCTTTTTTTTTTGCTAGAAAATAATATAAGGAAAGAATAAACGATGTAAGAGACAGGGGAGGGTGTGTGGAATTGGGTGTGCATCTTATATCCCTGGATTTGTTGGCCGTCACAATGATAAGTTTGGACAATAAACAATCCTGGTCCTCAGGGGACACTGTCCTGAAGGTTCTAGATGTTCCCCTGCTCTAGAACACCTGATTCTAATGAATGGTCATTATGAGGCTTCCACAGAGCTTGATAATGACCCGTTCATTTGAATCAGGTGTGCTGGAGCAGGGGAACATTGAAGGCCTTCAGGACAGTGGACCCTGAGGACTGGAATTCCCCCCCTGACATTATCAGCATGCATTCTTCCGTGGGGAAATGCAGAGCAAACACCATTATGCAAAAACTCTTTGTGTTGCCAATGTTTTTCAAATAAATTAAGTTAACATCATATGAACCAACCACCATTTTAATCACCTGTATCACATTCACTGCAGAAGAACTTAAAATATTATTCTACATAAGCTATAGTATTATAATACTTATGAGCTATAAGTATTATGTTTAGCAAGGAGACTTACCAATTTCAGTAACCAGGTTCCGTTACGTAGCGCCCCAAAACACCCAAAGAAGGTGATCATTAACATCAGAGACCCGACAACAATCAGCAACAGAGCTGGATCAATGGTCAAAGTATCCACAACATCTGTGTTAATAAACAAACACACACATCACAAGATCAATGAGGAAGCCACAAACATTAGATTTCCATAGCGTTATCTATCAAAGTTATGTCAGAATATAACTTTAATAATTTATCTAACCTTTCTCTTTGGCAATCTTGGAATAGATTCCGACAGCAACCAGAACTGTACTGGCTACCTAGAAGAATTATGGAAAATGTTATACTTTTATGTTTCATTTCACAAAGTTTGGAGAGATTTGTTTGAATTAAACTTTCTGATAACATCTATTGTTGTAAGAAAACGTTTAGAATTAAGTATTTTGATGCTAAAGAAAAAGAGGTTAGGTTGGCTTACACTTAAACATTCCATAAGCAGTTGAAGAAATGCAGTTTAAATGTCTCACCCAAAATATGTAACAGCAGGCAAATAAGCTGTATTTGATTCTTCTATATCCTGTCATTCTCTCAGAGAACTTTTTGCTCTCCTGCATTTTTACCCAAGACATCTTGACATGTTTCAGCATGTCTTTACAGAACTGAT
This sequence comes from Neosalanx taihuensis, assembly GCA_030340665.1. Lineage (NCBI taxonomy): Eukaryota > Metazoa > Chordata > Actinopteri > Osmeriformes > Salangidae > Neosalanx > Neosalanx taihuensis. Next base: position 670,353 of record JARGSH010000047.1, on the reverse strand, counting down.
GGATATTTCTCAAGCAGTGGGTTAAGAGTGCACACGTTACTTCTGAAGAACATATTTACTTTATTTTGGGGGATAACTACAATGGAGGGAAGCATAATATCTCACAAATGATTTGTCTTCAGGTAGACAGACTACAGATAATTTGTAGTGCAGTGTAGCGAGGTATAATGCTTAAAGGAAACCTTATAAACAACCTTCTCTATTGCAACACCGCAATATTACCTCAGTGCAATCCCCAACACCTTGGTTGTACTTGTAAAAGTTAGGAGATTGCGCCACACAAGTAAAGGCAAGACTTTTAAAAATAAAACCTAAGGTTGGAATGGAACTAGCCTATAAGTGAGAATAGAGGGGAGAGTACTAGAACACTGCTCTCTGTAATTTACACTCATTATTATATATTTGTATCTAATTTGTATTGTATTTTACATTATATTTTTTGTATCCTGTTTTCTTATTATGTCACATATATGTTCTATGTTTGCTCGTTTCTGCCATAGTGAATTCTGCGTTTGTAAATCTTGCTCAGCGATTAAAATAGATTCTGATTCGGATTAACCCGACAACACTAAGAAATGCAACACACACTCTACTCAGGTTAGACCAGAGGCAGCAGTCTACATCAGGTGGGTGATTCCTGCTCCGGATCACAGTATGTGAGGTTTGTAACATTGTGTCAGACCAGAGCCTCACTATGAGGGATGCTGCTTATCATGGCTGTATTAGGGTTTTATACAGTTATAAACTGGGTGTCTGCTCTCGAGCTAAGGTCCACTACGATCACTATGACGTAGACAGTAGGACGTAATATTCATGCAACGGAAACACGTGACTGTGAGCAGCTGAACCATCCTCACGCGACGGAAACACGTCACTGTGACGTCACTGTGAGCAGCTGAACCCTCGCGCCGTGGACAGAGTAACTTCTGGAACATTTGTAGCTGGTTAACTGGTAATAATATGAATTATTACTCTTATTCAACAATGTTTATAATCTTCTGGATGTGTTTAAGTGGAGATATTTTGACTGCCAGTGTCGGTGTCAGTGAAATGTCGTGTAAATCCTGTTCGTAGACATATTCTAGTGTGATGTTAGTCTAAATTAGTAGAATAAAGCTATCAGATGATCAGCTGTTAGCAGAGTTAACCATCTTAGTTTGATGAAATATCTTTATTTAAGTATTAATCAGTGTAGTTTAGATACTGGTTAGCCTGATACTGCTGCTACAAACTGTAGTTATCTTGTATTTCCTCCAGTTGACCTCCTGTAGTATGTAGCTAAGCTAGCTTTGTTAGCTGTTAGCTCTCTAACTGTCAGCTTTGTTACTTTATTACTAAAACAGATAATTGGGTTTTAAACTATTAAGCAAACTAGTGTAATAATATAACATTATAACAGCCACATCCACATATCTGATGAATATTCTGAAGCTATCTAGCTTTAGTCGGTTAACGCCTCATTAGGTGTCTTCAACCATGTTAAAGTTTATTATATCATAAACACTTTATTATATCTTATATAATAAGATAATCAGTCTGGTACTCAGCCTGCTCAAGAACAGGATTACAGATACATTAAGTCATTATTATCATGCATCCTGGTCATGTACTGAGACCATGTTAAAGGCCATGATACCACATGAGTCTGGGAAGTATCATAGACAATCATTTAGGAAGTCATATTTCTCATGTATGTCAAATAATTCCAATAAGACATTTTTAGGGAGTGATATTTGGGACTAGGCGTTAGTTTGAATTAAGATGATTATTTGACACACACACACACACACACACACACACACACACACACACACACACACACACACACACACACACACACACAAAAAATATATATATATTTCACTGTAAACATCACAAATACATGAAAACTCATCAGTTTCCAGGTTCACATGCAGATTTTTTTATTTGAAATTACTTCAAAGGTTGATGTGATTGGGTTAAGGTTAGACTGTTTAAAATATATTTTATTTTGGTTCAATGTTTTTCCCCCCAGGTTAGACGTACATTTAGCTTCCCATTCATATCCAAAGTAATTCACGCTCCTTGCAGTGTGAGATACCTGCAGCATGAACAGGTCGACCAGCAGGAGAAGCAGATCCTAATCTGTGTGTTTATTAGGGCTTTTAGTGAGGAGCAATGTTAGGGTGATGCAGTTAACACAGCTAGCACAGTGTAGGCTACTCAAAGTGTATATACATGGAAGTAACAGCTATTGGCTATATATACAGTGATATGTATTTCTGGGGGGGAATATTCAAGGTCTGTAACTTCCAGTTAAGTTACAAACTTGACTTTAAATCATGCAGTGTGACGATTTGTGTAAAAACTGAATGACATGTTACATTACATGACAGACCAATTATCTGTTAACATGTTATAAACTGTGAAAGACATGTTACATTACATGACAGACCAATTATCTGTTAACATGTTATAAACTGTGAAAGACATGTTACATTACATGACAGACCAATTATCTTTTAACATGTTCAGCTTGATTGCTAGTCGTCAGTCAGATTATTCAGTACATTATAATGTAGCGGAAAATTGTTAATTCAAGTTCATTTGAGACTTTATCTTTGTTGTCGTCAGTGTAGCTTGAACCGTTGGCCCTCCTGCTTCACAGACAGCAGCATTGATCATTATCATTGGAGGATCAGCCAAACTGCTTATTAAAAAAGGAAGGAACAAAAGCTGCACTTGTTTAAACCGCTCCGCACCAGGAGGGGAGTTTTCAGTTTGTAAATCTGACTATAACCCTAACTTGAGAACGAGCTGTACATGATAATGGAACGATGATTTGATACGCATGAGTACAGGCGATCCTACAGCATGTTGTTGTGTAATACACTCTGGCTGTGGATAGGATGGCCAGAAATACAGTGTTTATATTTACAGTTAGTCTATTAGCAGGCAATTTACAGCAAGTACAGGGACATTCCCCCTGAGGAAGGTAGGGTGAAGTGCCTTGCCCAAGGACACAATGTCATGTTGGCACGGCCGGGATTCGAACCTGCAACCTTCTGATTTCCAGCCCGATTCCCTCACTGCTCAGCCACTTGACTCCCAAGCGTTTTGTGTTATATACATTTCTAGTTAATGTTTGTCAGCTATTACATCCAATCGCTGTATTTTGTCAACGTTCAATGACTAGCTGGTCCTCGGGAGCCACTGTCCTGACAGTTCTAGATGTTTCCCTGCTCCAGCACACCTGATTCTAATGAAGGGTCGTTATCAAGCTCTGTGGAAGCCTCATAATGACCCTCCATTAGAATCAGGTGTGCTGGAGCAGAAACACATCTAAAACTGGCAGGACAGTGGCCCTTGAGGACCAGGGTTGGTGAATCCCTGAACTAAAACACAGCTGACTTGTTTTCTATTGCCTGGGAATGAACTAATATGTAAACTGTTCATGTAACAAGTGTTTACTGTTGGTTCGTAATACCAACGTGCTATAAGCCGCACCACCACAAGACAAATGTACAATCGGGTTGTATGAACTGTGTCTGTGTTACTACATTATCGTTCTCACACGTTGTTGTAATGTACGATCAGGTTATATGAACTGTGTCTGTGTTACTACATTATCGTTCTCACACGTTGTTGTAATGTACGATCAGGTTATATGAACTGTGTCTGTGTTACTACATTATCGTTCTCACACGTTGTTGTAATGTACGATCAGGTTATATGAACTGTGTCTGTGTTACTACATTATCGTTCTCACACGTTGTTGTAATGTACGATCAGGTTATATGAACTGTGTCTGTGTTACTACATTATCGTTCTCACACGTTGTTGTAATGTACATTACATTTACATTTATTCATTTAGCAGACGCTTTTATCCAAAGTGACTTACAGTAAGTACAGGGACATTTTCCCTGAGGCAAGTAGGGTGAAGTGCCTTGCCCAAGGACACAACATCATATAGCCACAGCGGGGGCTCGATCTCATAACCTTCCGATCATGAGTCCAACGCCTTAACCATTGAGCCATCTGACCCCCAATGTACACATCAGGTTATACGATCAGGTTATATGAACTGTGTCTGTGTTACTACATTATCGTTCTCACACGTTGCTGTAATGTACGATCAGAATGTATGAACTGTGTCTGTGTTACTACATTATCGTTCTCACACGTTGCTGTAATGTACGATCAGAATGTATGAACTGTGTCTTGTGTTACTACATTATCGTCCTCACACGTTGCTGTAATGTACGATCAGGTTATATGAACTGTGTCTGTGTTACTACATTATCGTTCTCACACGTTGCTGTAATGTACGATCAGGTTATATGAACTGTGTCTTGTGTTACTACATTATCGTCCTCACACGTTGCTGTAATGTACGATCAGGTTATATGAACTGTGTCTTGTGTTACTACATTATCGTCCTCACACGTTGCTGTACTTGTCTCTTTCAGGGTCTCCCCCACATTACACACTAGGGTCCTGGACCACCTGGAATATGACAGACACAAAGAGGCTCGCCTTCTCTATCATCCAGTTTCTTCATGATCAACTTCACGCTGGGCATTTATCATCAGATGCCCAGGAAAGTCTAGAGGGTAAGATACCGTTTCCTTTTTTCGATTGTAATCATACACCTCAGTCAGTAAAGATGGAGATCTTCATAGACATAACAGTATGTAGAGGAGGAATATCAATCAAAAACATATTGCTTTATTGTTCGCAATCTTTATGTGTTGATGCAATCGTTGTGTTATGCTCTTGTAGTTCTTCCCTTGGCACTTACTGGTTCTCAAGATGTATGTTTCATGATCTAAAAGGCCACTGTGTTCGGGGTCTATCACGTTGTTATGCTCAGTGACTGATACTAAAGCTCTCTCTTGCAAGTCGCTTTGGATAAAAGCGTCTGCTAAATGAATAAATGTAAATGTAAACATATTTAGTCCTGTTATTCATCATATTTCTGCAGTCTCCACTACATATCATTCTAATGAGCGTATGTTGCCTTATTCTGCAGTTGCTGTCCAATGTCTGGAAACAGCCTTCGAGGTCTCGACGGAGGATCAGAGTCTAGCTGTTACGCAAACCTTACCTGAGATTTTTGCCTGTGCCACACCTAAGGTAGGCCACTTTAATAATGTTGTTTAAGTGCTTCCTTATGTCCTCCCTTTCAAATGTGATGTTATTCAAGACTCGGTGTTAAAGATGTTCGTTGACAAGCTTCACGGCAACTGATACATCTAAAGACAGTCAAATGAAATCACTCCTTTTCATTGGGCGTCGCAAGACTGTCGACAATGCAACCAATCATTAAGTACTGATCTCCATGAGTTAAAGGGCTGCTTACCCACCTCCAAGCATTTTTTTCCAAGCGTTCTTTCAAGGAGAGGCTTTGAAAGGTGGATATTTAGGTTTGAATCCTTTTGTTTTATATTGTGTATCTGCTTCATTAGGGAGCTCCGGTCTTATTGGTCTACTCCTCTACATTCATATATCCAATCACATTTGTTTTCATTTGATCTAAGGCAGTGGTTCTCAACGGGGGGGGGGGGGGGGGGGGGGGGGGCGTAGAGATCGGAAGGGGGGCGCTGCGCCTATCCACGTTACAAGAAAAAATTACAATTAGACACAGCATATTTTGTGTACTCTCGGTGTATTTTTTATTGCATTTCAAGTAGTACAAAAACAAGTAGTTTAAAGTATTACAAACTGCGTTCCTTTGCATTTCCCCTCTGTGTCTGTGTTCCCTGATCGCACTGTAGCTGACATCCAGGGTCACGAGCTGCGCATGTCCACGCAGTGTTGCCACGGATCAATGACTTATAAGCGTCTCTTTAATTTTAAATTTGATCAATGTATTTGTCCTTGTGTTCTTGTCCTGAGAATATAGGCTCTAGGCACACTCACTGTCACACTCAGTCACACACTGCAGGCACCTTTCAGAAGTCAGTGATTGTAGACCTACTTCCATAGTAGGCTAGTTCCAATGGACAAGTTTGTCACATACGAAAAGGAGTTGTGGCGACGATGAGTCGTCAGCACCAACCACTAAAAAGTCCATAACACGTTAATATGATGGGAGCTAGTTGACTGATGCCGCTGTAAAATAACTTCTTCCATTTGCCTTGACTTATCTGTGCGAGGCCGGGTTTTTAAAATTGACAGCCTTGAAAACCAAGTACAGAAACTGTCTCCAGGTGGAGGATGACATCAGGCTCGCGCTGTCTGACACTGAACCTTGAATCAAGCTTCTTTGTAAAAACAAGCAAGCACAGATGTCCCACTGATAGGCCTGCCATGATGTCTTGGCCAATGAGACGGTACACAGTACAGACTGTATGAGACAGTACGCGAAATTACATGAAACCTAGGGTTTTCTTGTTGACAGTAGCCTAGTTCAGAAGCATTTGTCATAATTTGAGCATGTTTCATACGTGTCAGTTAGTTCTATAGTTTTATCTTAAAAGTAAATAAAACTACTAAAAAATAATAAATAAAAAACATAGCCATCTACCCATCCACCCAAGTAATTAAAAAAAGTATAAAAACACCCAAAAAAACATCCTTCTATCTATTTATCCATCCACCCACCCACCCAAAATTTTAAAAGTACAAAAACATGTAGGTCTACATGTAAAAAAAACAAAAAATATCCATCCACCCACCTACCCATCTACCCATACACCCATCTACCCATACACCCATCTAACCATACACCCATCTACCCATACACCCATCTACCCATACACCCATCTACCCACCCACCCATCTATCCACCCACCCATCTACCCATACACCCATCTACCCACCCACCCATCTACCCATACACCCATCTACCCACCCACCCATCTATCCACCCACCCATCTACCCATACCCCCATCTACCCACCCACCCATCTACCCATACACCCATCTATCCACCCACCCATCTACCCATACCCCCATCTACCCACCCACCCATCTACCCATACACCCATCTACCCATACACCCATCTACCCATACACCCATCTACCCATACACCCATCTACCCATACACCCATCTACCCATACACCCATCTACCCACCCACCCATCTACCCATACACCCATCTATCCACCCACCCATCTATCCACCCACCCATCTACCCACCCACCCATCTACCCACCCATCTATCCACCCACCCATCTACCCATACACCCATCTACCCATACACCCATCTACCCATACACCCATCTACCCACCCACCCATCTATCCACCCACCCATCTACCCATACACCCATCTACCCACCCACCCATCTACCCATACACCCATCTACCCACCCACCCATCTACCCATACACCCATCTATCCACCCACCCATCTACCCATCTATCTTTCTATTATCAATATAGGCTGTGTGCGTATGGGGGGATGGGGGGCCTGGCACATGATGTGGAAGGCTTGGGGGGGGGCTTGAGTTCAAAACGTTGAGAACCCCTGATCTAAGGCCAAGGATACACATTTCTGGGCATCCAGGAATCTAAAATTTGAAGTGTCCAGTTTGAATGTTAGGGTTGAACAAGTTTTTCGGTATTTCAATAAGTTTTCATGAGTCAATTGTATTGGATTAACCTCAACCTACTATTAATAGTCATAGCTTGTACTATCTTGATGACTTCACTGAATGTATACTCGTGAGATTGTCTCTACTTCTCCATATTTGGAAATATTTAAACAAATGTTTTGAAGGAATCTTAAAATGATCTTGCAGAAGTCATAAGGGTGTCGTCTTTAAAAACATCAAAGAATCTACTGTAACATACACCTGAGCTGGGTGCTGATTTTTGGTGTTGGTGTAGAGTGTGACTGCAGCGTTAGAACAGTGTAACAGGGACGCTGTCTCACTCAGAACTGTAGAGTGTGACTGCAGCGTTAGAACAGTGTAACAGGGACGCTGTCTCACTCAGAACTGTAGAGTGTGACTGCAGCGTTAGAACAGTGTAACAGGGACGCTGTCTCACTCAGAACTGTAGAGTGTGACTGCAGCGTTAGAACAGTGTAACAGGGACGCTGTCTCACTCAGAACTGTAGTCTGACTGCAGCGTTAGAACAGTGTAACAGGGACGCTGTCTCACTCAGAACTGTAGAGTGTGACTGCAGCGTTAGAACAGTGTAACAGGGACGCTGTCTCACTCAGAACTGTAGAGTGTGACTGCAGCTGTAGGGGCCGTAATTGTTTATTTTGAATAGTTACAAACCCTTCCGTTCTGATTGACACAGGTGGATGTGGGTGTGGTTAAATACCGGGGGCACTTGTGGCAAGGGGGAAGGATACAAAGGGGGTTAGTGGCGCACCTGTTTTATTTTCTGTTTACCGTCAATTTATGTCAATTCAACGTTATATTTAATGGTTTACTTTCAACATCATCTACAAGTTCTCATTCATCCGTTGGAATTCTGCCTTTTCATTCATTAAAACTCTTAAACTATACCCATCACCGGAGTTGGACATTGTTTGGACGCGTAACTTACCTGGAGCCCATTAAGCCTCTTAGCGGCCTTTATTGGAGAGCAGTCGCTACAGCAGCGTTAGAACAGTGTAACAGGGACGCTGTCTCACTCAGAACTGTAGTCTGACTGCAGCGTTAGAACAGTGTAACAGGGACGCTGTCTCACTCAGAACTGTAGAGTGTGACTGCAGCGTTAGAACAGTGTAACAGGGACGCTGTCTCACTCAGAACTGTAGAGTGTGACTGCAGCGTTAGAACAGTGTAACAGGGACGCTGTCTCACTCAGAACTGTAGAGTGTGACTGCAGCGTTAGAACAGTGTAACAGGGACGCTGTCTCACTCAGAACTGTAGAGTGTGACTGCAGCGTTAGAACAGTGTAACAGGGACGCTGTCTCACTCAGAACTGTAGTCTGACTGCAGCGTTAGAACAGTGTAACAGGGACGCTGTCTCACTCAGAACTGTAGTCTGACTGCAGCGTTAGAACAGTGTAACAGGGACGCTGTCTCACTCAGAACTGTAGTCTGACTGCAGCGTTAGAACAGTGTAACAGGGACGCTGTCTCACTCAGAACTGTAGTCTGACTGCAGCGTTAGAACAGTGTAACAGGGACGCTGTCTCACTCAGAACTGTAGAGTGTGACTGCAGCGTTAGAACAGTGTAACAGGGACGCTGTCTCACTCAGAACTGTAGAGTGTGACTGCAGCGTTAGAACAGTGTAACAGGGACGCTGTCTCACTCAGAACTGTAGAGTGTGACTGCAGCGTTAGAACAGTGTAACAGGGACGCTGTCTCACTCAGAACTGTAGAGTGTGACTGCAGCGTTAGAACAGTGTAACAGGGACGCTGTCTCACTCAGAACTGTAGAGTGTGACTGCAGCGTTAGAACAGTGTAACAGGGACGCTGTCTCACTCAGAACTGTAGAGTGTGACTGCAGCGTTAGAACAGTGTAACAGGGACGCTGTCTCACTCAGAACTGTAGTCTGACTGCAGCGTTAGAACAGTGTAACAGGGACGCTGTCTCACTCAGAACTGTAGAGTGTGACTGCAGCGTTAGAACAGTGTAACAGGGAAGCTGTCTCACTCAGAACTGTAGAGTGTGACTGCAGCGTTAGAACAGTGTAACAGGGACGCTGTCTCACTCAGAACTGTAGTCTGACTGCAGCGTTAGAACAGTGTAACAGGGACGCTGTCTCACTCAGAACTGTAGAGTGTGACTGCAGCGTTAGAACAGTGTAACAGGGACGCTGTCTCACTCAGAACTGTAGTCTGACTGCAGCGTTAGAACAGTGTAACAGGGACGCTGTCTCACTCAGAACTGTAGTCTGACTGCAGCGTTAGAACAGTGTAACAGGGACGCTGTCTCACTCAGAACTGTAGAGTGTGACTGCAGCGTTAGAACAGTGTAACAGGGACGCTGTCTCACTCAGAACTGTAGAGTGTGACTGCAGCGTTAGAACAGTGTAACAGGGACGCTGTCTCACTCAGAACTGTAGAGTGTGACTGCAGCGTTAGAACAGTGTAACAGGGACGCTGTCTCACTCAGAACTGTAGAGTGTGACTGCAGCGTTAGAACAGTGTAACAGGGACGCTGTCTCACTCAGAACTGTAGAGTGTGACTGCAGCGTTAGAACAGTGTAACAGGGACGCTGTCTCACTCAGAACTGTAGAGTCTGACTGCAGCGTTAGAACAGTGTAACAGGGACGCTGTCTCACTCAGAACTGTAGAGTGTGACTGCAGCGTTAGAACAGTGTAACAGGGACGCTGTCTCACTCAGAACTGTAGTCTGACTGCAGCGTTAGAACAGTGTAACAGGGACGCTGTCTCACTCAGAACTGTAGTCTGACTGCAGCGTTAGAACAGTGTAACAGGGACGCTGTCTCACTCAGAACTGTAGTCTGACTGCAGCGTTAGAACAGTGTAACAGGGACGCTGTCTCACTCAGAACTGTAGAGTGTGACTGCAGCGTTAGAACAGTGTAACAGGGACGCTGTCTCACTCAGAACTGTAGAGTGTGACTGCAGCGTTAGAACAGTGTAACAGGGACGCTGTCTCACTCAGAACTGTAGAGTGTGACTGCAGCGTTAGAACAGTGTAACAGGGACGCTGTCTCACTCAGAACTGTAGAGTGTGACTGCAGCGTTAGAACAGTGTAACAGGGACGCTGTCTCACTCAGAACTGTAGAGTGTGACTGCAGCGTTAGAACAGTGTAACAGGGACGCTGTCTCACTCAGAACTGTAGAGTGTGACTGCAGCGTTAGAACAGTGTAACAGGGACGCTGTCTCACTCAGAACTGTAGTCTGACTGCAGCGTTAGAACAGTGTAACAGGGACGCTGTCTCACTCAGAACTGTAGAGTGTGACTGCAGCGTTAGAACAGTGTAACAGGGACGCTGTCTCACTCAGAACTGTAGTCTGACTGCAGCGTTAGAACAGTGTAACAGGGACGCTGTCTCACTCAGAACTGTAGAGTGTGACTGCAGCGTTAGAACAGTGTAACAGGGACGCTGTCTCACTCAGAACTGTAGAGTGTGACTGCAGCGTTAGAACAGTGTAACAGGGACGCTGTCTCACTCAGAACTGTAGAGTGTGACTGCAGCGTTAGAACAGTGTAACAGGGACGCTGTCTCACTCAGAACTGTCACCTCAACGGATTAGCTTTGATAGTTAGCGATGCTAAAAGCCTGGCTAAAGCCTGTGATTTAGCTGAGCACACATAGATAGATTTAAATTTACATTTATTCATTTAGCAGACGCTTTTATCCAAAGCGACTTACAAGAGAGAGCTTTTACAAAGAGCATCAGTCATTGAGCATAGCAACATGATAGACCCCGAACACAGTGGGGTTTTTAGATTGTGAATCATACATCATGAGAACCAATAAGTGCCAAGGGAAGAACTATAAATGCATAACACAACGATTGTGAACATAAAGCAAGAGATACAACAATAACACTGGCAAGTCACCATATGGGGACCAACAAATAGTTCTAAAGCACATTAGATTATGTGAAGTGCCATACTATTCCTAAGTGCCATTAAATTCTCTAAATAAATGAGTTTTAAGCCTTCTTTTGAAGGTGAGAAGGTAGATAGATAAGTCCTTTATTGTCATTACACACATGATGCAACAACATTTTGTGGGTACTCCCAAAAGCAGCAGTATTTGAAATAGAATGTAACATGTACATAATAAATATGACATTTTTAAGACATAAAAAATATATACAAATATATAAAAAAAGAGTAGGAGGAAGTAGAGGGTGAGGAAGTTCTGGTGTTTGGGGTGTGTGGGGTGGGGTGGGTTCAGGGTGGACCAGCAGTGCTTCTTTAGCAACAGCTGTATAGAAAATCGTTTTTGAAATTGTCCCAGGTTTTCAAAACTGTCCACTGTGACATGTGGCAAATGCTTCAAGAAGATTCATAATGTAATGTTGGACTTCACAGGGTTGTTACATTTATTCATTTATGTTCTCAGACAGATATCAGCCATGCCTGCGGTCTGACTTTTTGGGTTCCCTGGGACGATTATGGAAGGTTTCATCGTTCCCTGTACATCCCGGAACACTGCATTTAAAACGACGTTCCATTTGAAATGCTCTTGAAACAATTCAAGATGTTCTTGTTGGTTATTCCCATGGATGTAAACAGGACAGCTTGCAGCTAAACTAGCGTCTGCGATTCACACAGTGGGCTGGTCTGAGTGCAGATTTAGGGGCGGGACAAAGGTGCAGACCACACCCTGAAGTGGGAGGAGTGTTCATCTACGTCAGGGAACAAAACCGAGCGTTTTACAGCTCCAGAGTTTGGATATGGGATGTTTACATCTCACAGAGGCGTCAGTGTTAGATTCACTGTTCACCTTACCCCCCAGACTGCTGCTATTCCACCATGACTACTTCTGCAGTGTGACCCCCTTCAACTAAACTGTGTTTATCAGTACATGCTTTCTCTCACTGATATCTTGTTCTATGTGACAGTGGTCAGTCATTCCTGTGCTCCCATAGGCCACACATGGGTTGCTTGGTCAGCTTGTAATTTATTTAGACGGGGAAATTAAGATGAGTTCTCAGCTGGTGAAGCTGAATCTCTGCTTTTTATCTGCCATTTATTGTGCTCGTCTTTAACAAGTTTTAATGTTCATTAGATTAGATTAGATGAACCTTTATTTGTCCTCCAGGGGGTGGAAATTGCAGTTCACAACAGCAGCAGGGTAAAGTACAGCACACAGAGTTGCAGGGTAAAATAACAATAATGACAATAACAGTAACAATAGGCGGGCACGATAAAGTACAGTATAAAAAAATAAGAAAATGAGTAAGTCAAGTAGTCCAGTTAAGTAGTCCAGAATTGATGATTGATGAATGACATCAGTTGATGATGACTTGATGATTGATGAATGACATTACTGGACACTATAGTACTTTATCAGTGAGTCATTTGTTTCCTGTCTCTGTGGCATCAGCCACACTTCCCCCAGGTTGTAAACACCAAATCAGATGCTCCCACTGAAGAGGAGGTGGAAGAAGCTGAGAGACTGAAGACTGATGGTACGACTCAACATGCTGCTCTGTAGAACTGCCTTGAGAGGATACTTTCAACCTAAACATTTTCCATGATTAATCTTTAAAATACTGATGAACTAAGTAAAACGTTTTAGAAGTCTGAAACATGAATTTCTGTCTCTTTTCCTCCTCAGGTAATGACCAGATGAAGGTAGAGAACTTTGGTGCAGCGGTGGAGTTTTACTCCAAGGCTATCGCTGTAAATCCACAAAATGCAGTGTACTACTGCAACAGGTATTGGCCAACAACATACAACCTCCATCACACTGGCATATTTCTGATGCAAGACTTTTTTTATAAATGCCTTTTTATTGAGTATTTATATAAGAAATCCAATACAGTGAGGGGAGAAATTATTTGATCCCCTGCTGATTCTGTACTTTTGCCTTTGAGAAATGATTGGTTCACTTTTAATGGTAGGTTTACACAACAGTAATTACTAGTTTCCCCTCGGAGATCAATAAAGTAATTCTGAAATGTCTGAATTCTGTCATTGCCAACAGTGGGTTTGCCACCAAGTTCTAAGTCATGTTTGTGGAGGGATCAAAACACGTCTTTCACTCTTTAAACTGTTTTTTTTTCTTCTGGATTTGGTATCATCCCTGTTTTTCTGGCACAGCTGCAGTGTAAGAACTGCTGTCATCATCTCACCATTTCTGTGTAAACTCATGTCATTTTCAACCTATTCTAATAGGGCCGCTGCATACAGCAAACTGGGGAACTATGCTGGAGCTGTGCAGGACTGTGAACTGGCCATAGGGATCGACCCAAACTACAGCAAAGCATATGGAAGAATGGGGTAGGTACAGGAAGAAGGAGCCAGTATCTCAGGATACAGCAAGTGGAGCTTAACTGAGATCATAAGAAATGATTGCTGTGAATGTGAAGCCGTTTGAAAGGATGTGACTGTTCACTGTTGAGTTCAGATTGCAGTTACAGGTGTAATTTGATTTCAAATGTGTTTCCTTTTCAAGATTGGCTCTAGCCAGTTTAAACAAACACACAGAAGCTGTGACCTACTACAAGAAAGCGCTGGAGTTGGACCCAGACAACGACACCTATAAATCAAACCTGAAGATAGCTGAGCAGAAAATAGAGACCCCCAGCCCTGTAAGACATCTTTAATGGTTGGACCCCAAACATATGAATGCTTGTGGAATGTCCCATAGTTAATATTTTGTCCCTTTTTCTAGACGGGAGGAATGGGAGGTGTGGATCTGGCTGGTTTGCTCAGTAATCCCGGCTTCATGAATATGGTGAGTTCAGTTCAGTTAAACCTTGTTTCAATCTTTTCAGCAGCAGCCAGACGCAACAAAATCATCGCTGTTGCTTCAGAATCCTATGAAGTGGCACAAAATTATACCACTTTGTGGAGCAGATATGAATGCAGAGGACAGGAGGAGAGACAAAGAAGAAGCATAGGCTAGTTTACTATAACTATGCAACTCTGATTTTACCCAGCTAACCATGTTTTTATTTATTTTATTCTAACCTAGGCATCCAATTTGATGAACAACCCACAAGTGCAACAGCTGTAAGTTTTTGCAACACAGTGGGTGGATCAGTTAATGGGATTATTTGACAATTTAAAAGCATTATTTGAGCCTAAGCCACTTTCATTGAAGAGGATGTACAGTGGATATTAAATAAATGAATAAATACTGGAAAGACATAAATAACAACAACATAAATGTCAGACTTGTTACATTTTTCATGTGACAAATCCACTGCAATTAGTTCATATTTATTATTGATTTAAAATTTTAAATTAAATACAAACTTTCTGATAACTTTAATACAGTTCATTCCACAACCCCAATTCCCCAAAATTGGGACATAGTGTCAAATAAAATACAATAGAATACAATGATTTATAAATCTTAGGAACCCATTATGTTATTCACAATACAAATATAGTAAACATTTGAAATGCTTAAACTGATTAAATGTACCATTTTACGGGAACATTTGATGGCAGCAACACATAACTGTAATGGACTGATTTTGTCGTCTCCAGGATGTCGGGCATGATGTCAGGGGCCTATGGTCCAATGACTGGGGCCACAGCCCCTGGGGTCGGGGCAACAGCAGGCATGGGGGCAACAGCAGGCATGGGGGCAACAGCCGGCATGGGGGCAACAGCAGGCATCGTACCAGGAGCCGGGGGTCCAGGAGGCACCGGGGATATATCTGGACTCATCCAAGCGTACGTATTCTAAAACCACTCAATAACAGCTGCTGCTTTCTGAATATGAAACACTTTGATGTGATGTGTTTTGAACGGATTGGCTTCTAGTGTCAGTCAAACAATATACACACGTTGATCTACCTGGTCATTGTCGTGGGAATTGACGTACAATAAATGGAGTCAAATCAAATCAGTATGACGTGACTCATAACTAATTGCAGGGTGCTGTCCAGCAGTATGAAACCACTGTGATGGATGTGCCTGGTTATAATATCAACCACATCTGATAGAAGTTTCTAAGATTGTGGACTAGGAAAGAAACATCAACAAAGGCATTCATTTTAAATTCAAGTACATTCATTTTAAACCGATTTGCTTTCTTCACTCTTGATTCTTTGTAACCATAGACATTAGGGCATTGAAGCTCTTCTGACCTGTCATTGTAGAAGAGATGATCTTGTTTTTGGTAGCCCATAGGGGACTGTTAAGACCCTCAAACAAACAATATGAAACATAAAGCATGATAGTGAATATCGGCCTCAACAGAGCACAAAAAAGGTGATAACACTACTTTACAGAACCCAGGAACCTCTCAGACCACAAACGGATCAGCTTTCGATCAGCTCTCCACAGACGCTGCCACTCCCAACAGTGAACCACACCGCTCTTTAAATGGGCTGCTTGGCTCTTGATTGGAGGTGGGGCCACTGGTCACGCCGATATCCAATCAGCAACAGACACCCTCTGTACACATCTGATAGGGAACAAGAGGAAAACAGAGAAACACAACCACAACTACTACAACACAAACAGCACAACTACTACAACACAACTAATACAACACAACTACTACAACACAAACAGCACAACTACTACAACACAACTAATACAACACAACTACTACAACACAACTAATACAACACAACTACTACAACACAACTAATACAACACAACTACTACAACACAACTAATACAACACAACTACTACAGCACAAACAGCACAACTACTACAACACAACTAATACAACACAACAACACAAACAGCACAACTACTACAACACAAACAGCACAACTACTACAACACAAACAACACAACTACTACAACACAACTAATACAACACAACTACTACAACACAAACAACACAACTACTACAACACAACCTGAAATCAAGTGTCCTTAACAGGGACTACATTCAAAGGATAAATCATCGCAGATTTGTCACATCCAATTTCACAATACACAACATTTTGACTTTGATTTCAATACCAAGTTTGGCATCACAACACTCCATTCCAAAAAGATTCTTGAAACTGATCTCATACTGGAATGAGACCTCCACATAACATTAGCTTCATATATCTGTCATTTTGGAACCTAGGTTTTCTAATGTGCTTGCATGTCAGGCTGTTTATGATGCAGGAGGCATCACACAGGCCTGTCATGTTACCATCCTACAAGATGGCTCATGTCTTATGAGGAACTATTGAACAAACTGAATGAACAAGCCGGTTCAATGTGTTCTTTAAGCCAGTTAGATACTCAAAACTCCAACGAATCATCAACAAATCCTCCAAGATCACTGGCCACACACTCCCATCCTTAGACACCTTATATCAAAGACGCATCACTCAGCGAGCAACAAGAATCACCTCTGACACCTCACATCCTGCTCACCATCTTTTCACACTTATGCCCTCCGGAAGGCGCTACAGGTCGATCATCACAAAATCTGTCAGATTTAAAAATAGCTTCTTTCCAACAGCTATCAGGACTTTAAATGAATCCCTGTCTTGATGTAACCTGTATAAATGTGAGCTCCTGTTGTTGTTTTTTTTCTGTTGCTGTTGATGGAACCTGACACATGAGAGATGTGAGCTTAACTGCTGTACCGAAAGCAAATTCCACCAACTCTGTTGTGTGGCCTTTAATAAATGATTGATTCATTGATTAGACTGATACAGTAACACACTGTGTCTGCATGTGCCAGGTCAGAGTAGCTGTATTATGTGTAACACCTGTAACTTCTGTCTGTGTTTAGGGGTCAACAATTTGCACAGCAAATGCAGCAACAGAATCCAGAGCTGATAGAACAACTGAGGAGTCAAATACGCAGTCGACCGCCGAGTGCAAGTAATGAGGAACAACCCTGATACACACAGGTAGTAATGAGGAACAACCCTGATACACACAGGTAGTAATGAGGAACAACCCTGATACACTCAGGTAGTAATGAGGACCAACCCCGATACACACGGGTAGTAATGAGGACCAACCCCGATACGCACGGGTAGTAATGAGGACCAACCCCGATACACACGGGTAGTAATGAGGAACAACCCCGATACACACGGGTAGTAATGAGGACCAACCCTGATACACACGGGTAGTAATGAGGACCAACCCTGATACACTCAGGTAGTAATGAGGAACAACCCCAATACACACGGGTAGTAATGAGGACCAACCCTGATACACACGGGTAGTAATGAGGACCAACCCTGATACACTCAGGTAGTAATGAGGAACAACCCCAATACACACGGGTAGTAATGAGGACCAACCCCGATACACACGGGTAGTAATGAGGACCAACCCCGATACACACGGGTAGTAATGAGGTCCAACCCTGATACACTCAGGTAGTAATGAGGAACAACCCCAATACACACAGGTAGTAATGAGGACCAACCCCGATACACACGGGTAGTAATGAGGACCAACCCTGATACACACGGGTAGTAATGAGGACCAACCCTGATACACTCAGGTAGTAATGAGGAACAACCCCAATACACACGGGTAGTAATGAGGACCAACCCTGATACACACGGGTAGTAATGAGGACCAACCCTGATACACTCAGGTAGTAATGAGGACCAACCCCAATACACACAGGTAGTAATGAGGACCAACCCCGATACACACGGGTAGTAATGAGGAACAACCCCGATACACACGGGTAGTAATGAGGACCAACCCTGATACACACGGGTAGTAATGAGGACCAACCCTGATACACTCAGGTAGTAATGAGGAACAACCCCAATACACACAGGTAGTAATGAGGACCAACCCCGATACACACGGGTAGTAATGAGGACCAACCCCGATACACACGGGTAGTAATGAGGACCAACCCCGATACACACGGGTAGTAATGAGGAACAACCCCGATACACACGGGTAGTAATGAGGACCAACCCCGATACACACGGGTAGTAATGAGGACCAACCCCGATACACACGGGTAGTAATGAGGACCAACCCCGATACACACAGGTAGTAATGAGGAACAACCCCGATACACACAGGTAGTAATGAGGACCAACCCCGATACACACGGGTAGTAATGAGGACCAACCCCGATACACACGGGTAGTAATGAGGAACAACCCCGATACACACGGGTAGTAATGAGGACCAACCCCGATACACACGGGTAGTAATGAGGACCAACCCCGATACACACAGGTAGTAATGAGGACCAACCCCGATACACACGGGTAGTAATGAGGACCAACCCCGATACACACAGGTAGTAATGAGGAACAACCCCGATACACACAGGTAGTAATGAGGACCAACCCCGATACACACAGGTGGGAGTTTAACAACGATGTGATTATTACTCATTTATTATTATTAATATTCACCTGCCTATAAACATGACTGAAATAAGGGTCTGATTATTACTTTTGTTTTTGGACAGATGAAAACCTGCGTGGAAAGAAGACAGGCGATCCTTTTATATGATTTGTATTAAACTCTCTCCCTTGGACAATAAAGCTTTCATCAATGAATGCATGCGTGGCCCCATCTTCCACTTCTGACTCACCACTGCCACTTCTGAGGATAATGATCATTGTAACTCAACAATAAAGGCAGCATTTGTTATTGTATTATCTTCAATGGACCTCAGAACTATCAAACGTCCAGGACGTTTGATGAAACAATTGAACCTCTCTTGTAATGCTCACACCAGTCTAGCAAGTGGTTGTAATGTTTAATGTTACTAACCGTCATCTGGACAGAAACCAATGATCAAATATCCAGTGTACTAAAATGCAGTTTACAATAGAACAATAAAACATTTTCTGTGTGGAGGTTCACATCACTATCTTAATATCGGAAGGATTGTTTGAAAATAAATTACGGAACTGGTAATGATATGTAGAGTTTTGTCCAAAATAAAGAACATTCGGTTAAGCTTTTAAAATAGCCTCTGCCTGTCATGTGTTGTACGCAGCATTGATCTTGTCAATAAATCACACAAATCTCCAGTTTCTCCTGTATATTTTTTTATATATTTCCAATCTATAGTTTGATGTTTCATGTTTGATAAACCATGGGTTAGTAATACATTTATATTTGGTGTATTTTCCTTCACGAAGGCTTGGAACTGAATTAATTCAACAATTTTTGCACCTATTATTTAGCCATAGTTATTTCCTGTATTTTATAAATTCCCAACTCGTTCTCAAAACCTTTGTTTTATATCTACACACGTTACTCTGTGACGGTGAATGGAAAACCAGAATGTTAATACCTGTTATACAGTATATATGTGTTTATATACAAAGTATTTTTGTTGTTGAGAAATACAAGAAGGCAGTTTCTATGTAGTGTGGACAGGATCACTCCTGCTTCTGGAAGAGTCACAGGTTCATTCAGACATGGTGTTTTATAATGAGCCAGTGCTACAGTGAGTGAGCCTAATTTACCTAGAAAGAATGACTTCATTCAACCGTAGAAGACTTTTCTGACACAAACTGCAAAAACAGTGACACCTGCTGTAAAATGATGGTAAAGACAATAACAGAACAGTCTAAACATGTTCAAACTACAAAGGTCTTTACCAGTATAGACATTATTAACCTGTTTTATTCAGGCTAGTCTGCAGTGCAGAGACAGTTCACCAGAAAGACCTGAGCTGGGTGAATTCTGGATGGAGGAAGGGGTGTGTCTTCTTCCTCAACTCTTCCATTTTCCATATGACACATTAAAGAAACTTGTTAAGCCATCATTGGTGTTGTGCTGAATTCACACCCCTTGCCAATATCTGCCTCCCCTGCTCACGAACGTTGCTTCGGCATTGCTGTGATTCTTGTAGACTTTTCACTTGTAATCAGTTTAGCCTGTTTCACTGTTCTTACTGAAAGAATACTTCTTTATTTGACTCCTTCAGACAACATATAGTGGTGTTCTACCAGTTATTAATTGAAAACAATATATTATTTAGAATTGCGATACATATAGCATGTTTTATTTTATCATTCATATTATTACATGCGTGTTGTTTTTTTACAACAACAACAACAACAACAATAGCCACATTAACTGACCCACCAGCACATTGTTAAGAACGTGTATTAACCTATGACTACAGGATTAAATACCATTATTACCAGCAACACTTCAGTAAATTGAATGACATAAATTGATCTAGATTAGCTCCTGATACACCAAAATTCCTGGTATTCTAGCAATTATAATCTACTTCACTCAGATCAACTGTCAGCTGGTCAAGTAAAGGTGAAGTTGTGTCGTCATGAAAACAACAAACCTGTACAACCACTTAACTATTTCAGCAAGCCACCACTTACAAAGACGTGCTCAACTTTGGTCCATGGCTGTAATCCTCTTTTCTGTTCTAAATCCTCATCACGGTATCCTGAGTGGCTGTCTGCTCTGTGATGCTTTAATCCTTCAGTGGAAGAAGGCAGCCACACCTTTTGGCCCTTCACTACTGCAGGATTCGTGCATCCGAAAGACAGAAATCATGGAGGAGCTACTTTTGCCCACAGAAGGAGAGGACAACACTTCTTATGCCCCAGGAGACTCTGAGATGACCATGCTGCAGCGCTTCAAGAGCCTCTTCTGCGAGATGTTCACTGTGAATCTTCGGGACTCTGTGAAGGAGTTCTGCCAGCGGAACGGCCTGTTGACTCTCTCTGTTTTCGCGGTGTTGACCGGCTGCGTGTTAGGATTCATGCTGAGAGGAAGCCAGCTTTCCACTCAGGTACGGGACTTCTACTGTCAAAAACAAGACTGAGTTCCAGTGTACCAATCGTTTGCCTAATAACATAAATGCCTAAGTCATTTTTGGGGGCCAAATTGATTTAGGAAACTAAGCTATGAGGCTGGTAGCTGGAATTCCCTGAAAGGTTCTTACTAGGTAATACCCCCTGCTGTGCTTAACCCCCAATGTTATGTAGAGCAATATTCCCGCTCTTTGAATTGTGAAAATGAATTGCATGGCCATGTGTACAGGATATAGAAAATGTTAAATATTGACAATGTCAGTTTAAAAGTGGAAGATGGTTCACAGGAAATGTCCGAGGTCATTCTAATCTTAGTACTGACAGAGCAGGATTATTGGATGCACAGTCTCTAACTTTACACAGTCTACATGTGCTGACGTGTTCACAATGATCACTGGTGAAGAGAAACCTCATGATGAGCACTATAGACTAGTAACTGTCAGAAGCTGAAACTGCTGAATTGCATTAAAGAATTGCAGATTTTTCATCTTAAGAGATGTAAAGTGGTGGAATCTTGTTCAATGGCAACAAAAGTATCCAAATATTTAATTACTGTAAAATTAGTTATAAATCGGGCCTGATTGTAAGGTTACTGTTTTTAGATATATTTAATGACTTGTACTTTTGATTCCCCTTCTAGGCTAAAATCTATTTCTCTTTTCCTGGAGAACTCCTCATGAGGATGCTGAAGATGCTCATTCTTCCACTCATTACATCCAGGTGAGATGTGTAAAGTCACCCTGACATAGTCTATCTTGTGTAAAGACACCCTGGCATAGTCTATCTTGTGTAAAGTCACCCTGGCATAGTCTATCTTGTGTAAAGACACCCTGGCATAGTCTATCTTGTGTAAAGACACCCTGGCATAGTCTATCTTGTGTAAAGACACACCCTGACATAGTCTATCTTGTGTAAAGACACACCCTGACATAGTCTATCTTGTGTAAAGACACCCTGACATAGTCTATCTTGTGTAAAGACACACCCTGACATAGTCTATCTTGTGTAAAGACACACTCTGACATAGTCTATCTTGTGTAAAGACACCCTGACATAGTCTATCTTGTGTAAAGACACCCTGACATAGTCTATCTTGTGTAAAGACACACCCTGACATAGTCTATCTTGTGTAAAGACACACCCTGACATAGTCTATCTTGTGTAAAGACACACCCTGACATAGTCTATCTTGTGTAAAGACACCCTGACATAGTCTATCTTGTGTAAAGACACACCCTGACATAGTCTATCTTGTGTAAAGACACACCCTGACATAGTCTATCTTGTGTAAAGACACCCTGACATAGTCTATCTTGTGTAAAGACACACTCTGACATAGTCTATCTTGTGTAAAGACACACTCTGACATAGTCTATCTTGTTTAAAGACACACTCTGACATAGTCTATCTTGTGTAAAGACACACCCTGACATAGTCTATCTTGTGTAAAGACACACTCTGACATAGTCTATCTTGTGTAAAGACACACCCTGACATAGTCTATCTTGTGTAAAGACACACCCTGACATAGTCTATCTTGTGTAAAGACACACTCTGACATAGTCTATCTTGTGTAAAGACACACCCTGACATAGTCTATCTTGTGTAAAGACACACTCTGACATAGTCTATCTTGTGTAAAGACACACCCTGACATAGTCTATCTTGTGTAAAGACACACCCTGACATAGTCTATCTTGTGTAAAGTCACCCTGACATAGTCTATCTTGTGTAAAGACACCCTGACATAGTCTATCTTGTGTAAAGACACCCTGACATAGTCTATCTTGTGTAAAGACACTCTGACATAGTCTGTCTTGTGTAAAGACACACCCTGACATAGTCTATCTTGTGTAAAGACACCCTGGCATAGTCTATCTTGTGTAAAGTCACCCTGGCATAGTCTATCTTGTGTAAAGACACCCTGGCATAGTCTATCTTGTGTAAAGACACCCTGGCATAGTCTATCTTGTGTAAAGACACACCCTGACATAGTCTATCTTGTGTAAAGACACACCCTGACATAGTCTATCTTGTGTAAAGACACCCTGACATAGTCTATCTTGTGTAAAGACACACCCTGACATAGTCTATCTTGTGTAAAGACACACTCTGACATAGTCTATCTTGTGTAAAGACACCCTGACATAGTCTATCTTGTGTAAAGACACCCTGACATAGTCTATCTTGTGTAAAGACACACCCTGACATAGTCTATCTTGTGTAAAGAC
This sequence comes from Neosalanx taihuensis, assembly GCA_030340665.1. Classification (NCBI taxonomy): domain Eukaryota; kingdom Metazoa; phylum Chordata; class Actinopteri; order Osmeriformes; family Salangidae; genus Neosalanx; species Neosalanx taihuensis. The sequence goes on along the minus strand of JARGSH010000047.1, from coordinate 646,858 downwards.
ACACCCTGACATAGTCTATCTTGTGTAAAGACACACCCTGACATAGTCTATCTTGTGTAAAGACACCCTGACATAGTCTATCTTGTGTAAAGACACACCCTGACATAGTCTATCTTGTGTAAAGACACACCCTGACATAGTCTATCTTGTGTAAAGACACCCTGACATAGTCTATCTTGTGTAAAGACACACTCTGACATAGTCTATCTTGTGTAAAGACACACTCTGACATAGTCTATCTTGTTTAAAGACACACTCTGACATAGTCTATCTTGTGTAAAGACACACCCTGACATAGTCTATCTTGTGTAAAGACACACTCTGACATAGTCTATCTTGTGTAAAGACACACCCTGACATAGTCTATCTTGTGTAAAGACACACCCTGACATAGTCTATCTTGTGTAAAGACACACTCTGACATAGTCTATCTTGTGTAAAGACACACCCTGACATAGTCTATCTTGTGTAAAGACACACTCTGACATAGTCTATCTTGTGTAAAGACACACCCTGACATAGTCTATCTTGTGTAAAGACACACCCTGACATAGTCTATCTTGTGTAAAGTCACCCTGACATAGTCTATCTTGTGTAAAGACACCCTGACATAGTCTATCTTGTGTAAAGACACTCTGACATAGTCTGTCTTGTGTAAAGACACACTCTGACATAGTCTATCTTGTGTAGGAGTCATCTATACGAATCCCACATTTGGCCTTTGACATCTTTTCTTCAAATTCTAAAAAACAAGTTAGCTATTTGTAACAGGTACAGGTAAAATGGGAAACATTTGTTTCAGCTCTTTTTGAAAATTCCTTGTAGAGTTTCAAAGAAATAAAGTCCTAATCCTGAGCTATCAATCGTTTCAATAACATATAAATCATATAATAATTGACTATTATAACATGTTCTATACACCTAAAATAGAGACATTAGCTTTTTTTCTCAGTTAAAAAACAAAAAAATGGAAGTTCATTGTTTAAAACATCTCTTTGTTTTTCATTTTAAAAGTTTAATGTCAGGCCTGTCATCCATGGAATCCAAAGCTTGTTGTCGCATGGGAGTCTTAACAGTAACATACTACTTATGGACGACCTTCATTGCTGTGGTGGTGGGGATCCTGCTGGTCATCATCATCAAACCAGGGCTGGGAACTGACATGGACAGTCACCGTCTGGGGGGCGGACCGGTGATGACATCAGCAGATGCTCTGCTAGACCTCATTAGGTAAGTTGTGCTGCGTTCTCAGGCTGCTGGTAACTTATAACAAGACTCATGATACTAAACCCTGGGATACTAAACCCTGGGAGTCAGGTGGCTGAGCGGTTAGGGCTTTGGGCTAGTAATCAGAAGGTTGCTGGTTCGAATCTTGGTTGTGCCAGATGATGTTGTGTCGTTGGGAAAGGCACTTCACCCTACTTGCCTCAGGGAAAATGTCCCTGTACTTACTGTAAGTCGCTTTGGATAAAAGCGTCTGCTAAATGAATAAATGTAAATGTAAGATGTCTGATCACGTACATTATTATCAAGTAGGATATCTGAAATCAACTAAGAAACAGATAACAAACTGTCCCAGAAAGGGCTTAGTTATGAAGAGGCAGAGGATGACTGGGACATCAGGGATGAAGCTCTTCTATCAGTTTAATGTTCTTACATTTCTTTCATGCTAATTTGTTATCGGACAAAACATGTCAAATGATGAGGGAGGACTTCCTCCATTACGAATCAGACCAGAACCAGAATACAATACTGACATCACATTTGTCCGATTATAATTTTCAGATTTGTTCTTGAATTCTCAACAGTTGTACTGTGCCGGCAGGATAGCAATAGATACTGAACCAGAAAATAGAAATTAGAAATGAAAATTGCCCCCCCCCCCCCCCGCCCCCTTTTTTTCATCAAGAAGTAGCTTGCATTATCTTGTTCTGGTGGAAGAAGCATAAGGATCAGAATCAGAATGGGGTTTATTCGCTATGCAAAATTAACAGACATAGAATTCACTGTGGCAGAAATTAGCAAACGTGGCATACTAATAAAAAAATGAATACAATGTAAAATACACTACAAATATGATACAAATAACAAATAATACAAATGATACACATAATACAAATGATACAAATAACATGGAAGTACAAATGACATAGGTACAGAGTGGAATGGGTATATATAGTGATAAGCTATAGTGAATAACGAGACAAGTGACTGCATCCTGACTGAGGGCGGGATAAAGAAAGGCATTGATGCAGAGAGTAGAAACACGTGTTTTAGTTATCAAAGCCATTCTACAGTTTGGATCAAGACTGCTAGACGACTAACGACATATTGTAGCAGGGTTTGCTCGTTAAAGATATAAATACTTCTTTTATAATAAAGTATCTAGGGGCACTACCTTGATATTAGGGACATCAAGGACACCTATGTTTAAATTGTAATAACCTGTCTAATCATGAAGAATGAATTTGGATTGTAAAAAAGGAATTGAAGTGCAAAGCTAATCGTAACATTTGTGAACATGCACGCAACAAAGTATCTTTTACAATGAATTTATTAAAAGTAAGGTCAATATGGACAGAATGAGCAAGTGACATTGTGAATTTGATAAAAGATTAGTTTAAATGACAGAATTAAACAGCTGAATTCAAAGAAAGATTGTAAAGTCAATGATTACATCCTTTCAAATCATAAACAAATAGCTGAAGTCAGGAAGGAGAGAGCATCACCCATAGTTAAGTTTGATCAGGGTTGATCGGAGGGCGGTTCATATCCGAGTCCCATTTGGAGAGCGGGAACTCCAAGTGCGACTTCATTTGGAGGGATCAGAGTCTGCAGGATCTCAGATCGCAGGGTAGAACCACCTTCTTGGTTGTTCTTCTGGTGGAACGTTCAGGATAGTGTTGCCCAGACAATAATCTTGTTGCTCCCAGTAGGAGCTTGATGACGTGGTTTGCCAATCCTGATGTCTTCATGCCATGGTTGATTTAGCTGGAGTCAGAGATCGGTTGTCATCACGTGTTTTATCCAGTTTTATCCAGTTCAGAGTTAGGAGGAGTTGACCATTTGGACCAGCTGGAGTCTGAACACTCTGTTATTCACATCTACCAAAGATCCTAACTGGTTTCCGGCTGGTTCATAAGTTTGTTAAAATATTGTTCTGAACATCTTGGTACAGTTACAAAACAGCTGAATGAGTGTTTTATTATGTCAGATTTGTATATATATCAAGGATGACGTGGTTGTTTTCCGGAAGAGAAGTAGTTACTGGAATTAGGATTCCAGTAAACATCACATTAAAACAAAGCAACAAACATGACACAAATATCATAATTGTCCACCTTTTACTCCTGTGGTAAAGGTGAAGTCTTGAAGATCTTTCCTCAGGTCTTTTGATCAAGGTAGGATCTTTGTTCAAATGAGCTGAACACATGGGTGTTGGAGATGTGTTGTCTCAAGCAGGCTAACAGGAGGGCCCCTAGCAGGAGGGCCCCTAGCAGGAGGGCCCCTAGCAGGAGGGTCCCTAGCAGGAGGGCCCCTAGCAGGAGGGCCTCTAGCAGGAGGGCCTCTAGCAGGAAGGCCCCTAGCAGGAGGGCCCCTAGCAGGAGGGCCTCTAGCAGGAGGGCCCCTAGCAGGAGGGCCTCTAGCAGGAGGGCCTCTAGCAGGAAGGCCCCTAGCAGGAGGGCCCCTAGCAGGAGGGCCTCTAACAGGAGGGCCCCTAGCAGGAGGGCCTCTAGCAGGAGGGCCTCTAGCAGGAAGGCCCCTAGCAGGAGGGCCCCTAGCAGGAGGGCCCCTAGCAGGAGGGCCCCTAGCAGGAGGGCCTCTAACAGGAGGGCCCCTAGCAGGAGGGCCCCTAGCAGGAGGGCCCCTAGCAGGAGGGCCCCTAGCAGGAGGGTCTCTAGCAGGAGGGCCCTTAGCAGGAGGGCCCCTAGCAGGAGGGCCCCTAGCAGGAGGGCCCCTAGCAGGAGGGTCTCTAGCAGGAGGGCCCCTAGCAGGAGGGCCCCTAGCAGGAGAACCCTAGCAGGAGGGCCCCTAGCAGGAGGGCCCCTAGCAGGAGGGCCTCTAGCAGGAGGGCCCCTAGCAGGAGGGCCCCTAGCAGGAGGGCCCCTAGCAGGAGGGTCTCTAGCAGGAGGGCCCCTAGCAGGAGGGCCCCTAGCAGGAAGGCCCCTAGCAGGAGGGCCCCTAGCAGGAGGGCCCCTAGCAGGAGGGCCCCTAGCAGGAGGGCCCCTAGCAGGAGGGTCTCTAGCAGGAGGGCCCCTAGCAGGAGGGCCTCTAGCAGGAGGGCCCCTAGCAGGAGAACCCTAGCAGGAGGGCCCCTAGCAGGAGGGCCCCTAGCAGGAGGGCCCCTAGCAGGAGGGCCCCTAGCAGGAGGGTCTCTAGCAGGAGGGCCCCTAGCAGGAGGGCCCCTAGCAGGAGGGCCCCTAGCAGGAGGGCCCCTAGCAGGAGGGTCTCTAGCAGGAGGGCCCCTAGCAGGAGGGCCCCTAGCAGGAGGGTCTCTAGCAGGAGGGCCCTTAGCAGGAGGACCCTAGCAGGAGAACCCCCCTTCCCAGTTTCTCTGATGGGGTTGGAACAAACTTCAAGTGTGAAAGGTTGTTAGCCCAGTGTGGTCTGGCTAACCCTGGTATCTAACCCTGGTATCTAACCCTGCTATCTAACCCTGGTATCTAACCCTGGTATCTAACCCTGGTATCTAACCCTGCTATCTAACCCTGGTATCTAACCCTGGTATCTAACCCTGGTATCTAACCCTGGTCTCTAACCCTGGTATCTAACCCTGGTATCTAACCCTGGTCTCTAACCCTGGTATCTAACCCTGCTATCTAACCCTGCTATCTAACCATGCTATCTAACCCTGGTCTCTAACCCTGCTATCTAACCCTGCTATCTAACCCTGCTATCTAACCCTGGTATCTAACCCTGGTATCTAACCCTGCTATCCAACCCTGGTATCTAACCCTGGTATCTAACCCTGGTATCTAACCCTGCTATCTAACCCTGGTATCTAACCCTGGTATCTAACCCTGCTATCTAACCCTGGTCTCTAACCCTGGTATCTAACCCTGGTATCTAACCCTGCTATCTAACCCTGGTATCTAACCCTGGTATCTAACCCTGGTATCTAACCCTGCTATCTAACCCTGCTATCTAACCCTGGTATCTAACCCTGGTATCTAACCCTGCTATCTAACCCTGGTCTCTAACCCTGGTATCTAACCCTGCTATCTAACCCTGCTATCTAACCCTGCTATCTAACCCTGGTCTCTAACCCTGGTATCTAACCCTGCTATCTAACCCTGCTATCTAACCCTGCTATCTAACCCTGGTATCTAACCCTGGTATCTAACCCTGCTATCTAACCCTGGTATCTAACCCTGGTCTCTAACCCTGGTATCTAACCCTGCTATCTAACCCTGCTATCTAACCATGCTATCTAACCCTGGTCTCTAACCCTGCTATCTAACCCTGCTATCTAACCCTGCTATCTAACCCTGGTATCTAACCCTGGTATCTAACCCTGCTATCTAACCCTGGTATCTAACCCTGGTATCTAACCCTGGTATCTAACCCTGCTATCTAACCCTGGTATCTAACCCTGGTATCTAACCCTGCTATCTAACCCTGGTCTCTAACCCTGGTATCTAACCCTGGTATCTAACCCTGCTATCTAACCCTGGTATCTAACCCTGGTATCTAACCCTGCTATCTAACCCTGGTCTCTAACCCTGGTATCTAACCCTGGTATCTAACCCTGCTATCTAACCCTGGTCTCTAACCCTGGTATCTAACCCTGCTATCTAACCCTGCTATCTAACCCTGGTCTCTAACCCTGGTATCTAACCCTGCTATCTAACCCTGCTATCTAACCCTGCTATCTAACCCTGGTATCTAACCCTGGTATCTAACCCTGCTATCTAACCCTGGTATCTAACCCTGGTATCTAACCCTGGTATCTTCTCTGTTGTAGAAGACTTATGTAACCTTGTGGGTGCGTGACCTTACCACAGTATGGTTTGTGTACCAGTACGTTTGCATTAGGTTGCTAGTTGGATTATTTGGAACATGTGAAGCATTAAAATGGTGCTTTAAAATGCTTCTGTGTATTTGTAAGTAATTATTTTCAGCAGTATTTTAGCTAGATGGTGTGGACGAAGTGGGCTAGATTCTTGCCTTTGTATTAAAGGTATTTTTTTACTCTTTCTTTTTTACACACGCACATACACACACATACACACATAATCCAATTAAATCACAGGGGAGATTAGACTATTTTTAGTTGTCCACGATGGGATGATTTACAGATTATCTCTGTCATGGACACTGGTGATACATGAGTCTCTACAGAAGATCCCAATCCAGCGAACATTAACAGGACATCTTTCTCATACCTGTCAAAGTTCATTCCTCTTTTTAGGAATCCCTCCAGAGCAAATCTGATATCATCATCCACTTAACCTCTGTCATAGTGAATCTGAGGATGACAACACAGGAGAACATCCCAGTGCAGAGGCACTGCTGGAACTTCCTGTCTTTCTCTGTTTACAGTTTGAATCACTGAAGGGTGAAAGGTCATCTGGTCCATTATATGTCCTCATTCCTTCTCCTCATCCATAACCTCCATCAGAAGCACGGACTGCCTTCTAACCTTCAAAAGAAGGCTTAAAACTCATCTATTTAGAGAATTTAATGGCACTTACCAATAGTATGTCATTTCACCTGATCTAATGTATTGTGTGTTGTATCTCTTGCTTTATATTCATAATCGTTGTGTTATGCATTTATAGTTCTTCCCTTGGCACTTATTGGTTCTCATGATGTATGATTCACGATCTAAAAAACCCACTGTGTTCAGGGTCTATCACGTTGCTATGCTCAATGACTGATGCTCTTTGTAAAAGCTCTCTCTTGTAAGTCGCTTTGGATAAAAGCGTCTGCTAAATGAATACATGTAAATGTAAATGTAAATAACCACTCGTACACCCGACTATATTTATGAGGATAACGTATTCTGCAAACGCAAATTTCAAGACTTGTGTCGTGTTTATCTTCCCATACTTAGAATCCTCTGATTCGGATCCTTGTAACCCAATTAAAATTGTACGTTTTGATGAAAGGGAGTTCAGGTGAATGAATAGTTTTGAGCCTAGTTATCATCATAGCATGGATTAGGTGTTTTTCCCATTGTACAGAGGACAAATGCACAACAATTTTTTTTTTTTTTACCAGGTATGTTGGTAGGTGCCTGGTGCTGGGGGGGGGGGGGGCGGGGGGGGTCCAAGGCTGCTGGCGTTTCATAGTCAACAGTGTCTCATGTGTATCAAGGATGGTCCACAAACCTCGTCTGATGATGTGATGTCAGCTGTTTCATGGTGTAGTGAATTAGAGAAAAGCACACAGGCACAGCTATCATGCTGCATGTTCTGATTGCAAGCTATTAGTAATTTGTTGGGGGGGAGTTTTAGTTGGCACACATTGGGCTGCTTGATAAGTCGAGCCGAGTTTCAATGCCACAAGATATCTGAACATCACTAATTATGTAACTCATTCCCTCATAGCAGCAGTGTATCCGCATGCTAATGTCAGTGTTTCAGCAAGATGATGCCCCACGCCTAGTCTAGGGTTGTCCAAGAATGGTCCCACATTACAGTGAATTCATCAGAGTCCAGCTGAGTCTCCATAACACAGCTGTCAAACTCGTGCCATCGAGGGCCAAGAGGGTGCAGGTTTTCACTTCAACCAACAAGTCCAGCTGATTTCATTTAGTGAAATCAGCAGGTCAACCTGCACCCTCTTGGCCCTGGATGGCATTAGTTTGACAGCAGCGCTCTACAGGAGCGCAGCATCCCTGAGGAACGCTATCGACAACTTGGAAAATCAATCCTGAGATTAAAAGGGGGGGGGGGTTGATGTTATTATTTGTAGATACCAAGTCTGTTTAATAAGATGTAATGTGTGTTTTGTTTTGGTTCCCAGGAACATGGTACCCTCCAATCTTATTGAGGCCACATTCCAACAAGTGAGTTCCAACAGCTGCCAATATCAAAGTACACTGTCTGACATGTCAGGACATGTTCTGGTGAAAAGGGGGGTGGTCGACCATCTCTCTAGAGTTTTTTACAGTTTGTAAAACGTTTCACAAGATGTGTGATTTTAACCATGTTATCATGTTGACCGGCTTCTTGTATAATATGCGAGAACATTACAGTAAAATAAGCCTTTCTAGCCGACCATACGGAATGTCAACAAAGACCCTTTTCATTGGACCATGTCACAAATAACGGTCCACTTCACCAAAACATCATTGCATGTAGCATGATCAGCAGTACTGACTGTATTATTATGTCAACTCAACGTCATTTTCTCTTTTCTTGTTTTTTTTTCTTAAAACAGTACAAAACAGACTTGGTCCCCATATTGAAACTCCAGACGAAAACCATCCCTCCAAGTTTTGTTTACATAGTTCCTGATGAGAATGACCCCAAAGGTCGAACCGTGTACCTGGAGTTGACCCCGCCCCCAGAGATCCACTACAAGACCAGCCCTGGAAGCAGCCAGCAGATGAATGTCTTAGGCATCGTCATCTTCTCTGCCACGATGGGTAAAGCTCTACTTCATCATACATCTGTGTTTCTGTATGTTTTCTTTCTCTTCTTGTCTTTCTTTGAAACCAAACCTCAGAAAAGTTACTTAAAGACAAGGGAATAGGTTTTTTTAAACACCAAAACCCCCCAACTTTTTATTAAGAACATTTAATTTAACAGCCAAATCCACATTTATTAAAAAAGACAGTCCCACACATATATTAAAACAAACCTACGCTCCTGTATTCAGATAATGGAATTCATAAAGTCTGTTTTGTGTGTTCCTGTGTATGATGTAACTATGACAGATCTTTAACAGAACTTTAACAAATGATTCAACCGATCTTCATTGGATATTACCGTGTACACATGTTGGCATCAAAGAATGGGAATAAGCATTTGGGAAGCTGGGCACACTTGTTTGATTTACTATCAAATTTACAACCCTACCATCATGTCACATTCCCAGCCTCATTTCTATTCTCCCAGCATTATTATTTCATACCTTAGACATCAAGCTCTCCCTCACAGCTCACATTGCCGCAGTCTTTCGGTCATGTAGATTCACCCTCTACAACATCAGGAAAATCAGAAGATACCTGTCTGAACATTCCACCCAGCTGCTAGTCCAAGCTCCTGTCCTCTCAAAGCTGGACTACTGCAACTCACTACTAGCTGGGCTTAAGCAAGTGCAATCCGCCCCCTTCAGAGGATCCAAAATGCAGCAGCTCGCCTGGTTTTCAATCTACCCAGATGCTGCCATGTAACCCCACTCCTCATCGCCCTCCACTGGCTTCCCATCATGGCCCGTATCAGATTCAAGACCCTGGTGCTGATCTTCGGAGCAGTAAACAGGACTGCCCCGAGCTATATCAAATCTCTCCTCCGGCCTTACACCCCTGCCTGCCACCTACGATCCTCCTCTGATAAAGTCTAGTGGTCCCCCCTCTCAAGAGTGCCAGAGCACAACACAAACTCTTCCCGCCTGGCTCCTCAATGGTGGAATCAACTCCCCACCCCCATCAGAAACACAGACTGTCAGCGGTTGTTGTTTGTTCAGAATCAGAATTATTTGTTAATCCCCAAGCGGAAACTCGTTTGTGTTGTTCCTTTATTGTTCGCGTCCTACAGGTAGACTAGTGTCCATCGAAGACTCATCTTAAATTTGTTTGTTTTAAACTATTCGGCTGAATGCTCTTATAGCTCTTCCTTTGGCACTTATTGGTTCTCATGATGTATGTTTCATAATCTATAAACCCGCTGTATTTTGGGTCTATCACGTTGTTATGCTCAGTGACCGATGCTCTTTTGTAAATCTCTCTCTTGTAAGTCGCTTTGGATAAATAGCGTCTACTAAATGAATAAATGTAAATGTAAACACACCATTATTGGGTGTGCACAAACTGTGTACCTTGGAAACATCCTCACCAGTAGATATGCTGAGTAAATTAATCAGCATGTTGCCACAAAAAATAATATGTCTACTGATAATTTTTGTGGGTGCATAATCCAATCCAATCCAATTTTATTTCTATTGCACTTTAAAACAACACGGTTGACCAAAGTGCAGTACATAGCAATATTAAAAACACAATAAGTAGACACACACTATACACAGTAAAAACAACACAACAATAGGTAAAATAGGTAAATAGGTAAAATAGGTCAAACTCAACAAATAGAGACACATTGTACACGGTAAGAGCTACAAACTTGTTTTAAGAGACTTAAAGCGCCTCTGATCTTTTTCCTCTCGTAGGTCTGTTGCTGGGAAAGATGGGTGAAAGAGGAGCTCCTCTTGTCAATGTGTGTCAGTGCATCAACGAGTGCGTTATGAAAATCATCAATGCTGCTGTCTGGTAACAACAACTACGGAAAAATACACTTTCACATTTCCCCTGTTGCATTAGTAGTTCACTGTTTTAAAATGATAGGAAGTTACAGACAGTTCCTCAGTATTAACATGCCAGTTTAATATGAAAGGCTATAAATGACCATTTTATATACTTAAACATGACATTGGTCAAGGTAGGTATTTGACACTTATATTGATCAAAGACCCCATTGAAGAACTATGAAAAACCTGATTCATTAGAGTGTAGTTTGTGGTCATTTAAGACTAGAAATCCTTCATTTCAAATAAAGTACTAAGTAATCAGGGGTACAGAGGCCACGATGTGAAAGATATATTTACGTCTCAATGCCTTTGCCTACTAGTTTCATTACCTAAATGTTTTGTTACACAAAAAGTGATCCTATGGTTAACTATTGTGAATTGCCGTATTCTTCAGGAAAATGTGTTTCATCTTGTTCATAAGCTGCATCCCAACAGAATGTGAGCTTTGAGTTTATAAATCGGTGTATCAGCCTCACTGGAATATATATACGCTGCACTTGATACAGGAACAGGAGTAGAGGCAGTCTTATAGCATGACGTTGTAGAGGCAGTCTTATAGCATGACGTCGTAGAGGCAGTCTTATAGCATGACGTCGTAGAGGCAGACTTATAGCATGACGTCGTAGAGGCAGTCTTATAGCATGACGTTGTAGAGGCAGTCTTATAGCATGACGTTGTAGAGGCAGTCTTATAGCATGACGTTGTAGAGGCAGTCTTATAGCATGACGTCGAAGAGGCAGTCTTATAGCATGACGTCGTAGAGGCAGTCTTATAGCATGACGTCGTAGAGGCAGTCTTATAGCATGACGTCGTAGAGGCAGTCTTATAGCATGACGTCGTAGAGGCAGTCTTATAGCATGACGTCGTAGAGGCAGTCTTATAGCATGACCTCGTAGAGGCAGTCTTATAGCATGACGTCGTAGAGGCAGTCTTATAGCATGACGTCGTAGAGGCAGTCTTATAGCATGACGTCGTAGAGGCAGTCTTATAGCATGACGTCGTAGAGGCAGTCTTATAGCATGACGTCGTAGAGGCAGTCTTATAGCATGACGTCGTAGAGGCAGTCTTATAGCATGACCTCGTAGAGGCAGTCTTATAGCATGACGTCGTAGAGGCAGTCTTATAGCATGACGTCGTAGAGGCAGTCTTATAGCATGACGTCGTAGAGGCAGTCTTATAGCATGACGTCGTAGAGGCAGTCTTATAGCATGACGTCGTAGAGGCAGTCTTATAGCATGACGTCGTAGAGGCAGTCTTATAGCATGACGTCGTAAAGGCAGTCTTATAGCATGACGTCGTAGAGGCAGTCTTATAGCATGACGTCGTAGAGGCAGTCTTATAGCATGACGTCGTAGAGGCAGTCTTATAGCATGACGTCGTAGAGGCAGTCTTATAGCATGACGTCGTAGAGGCAGTCTTATAGCATGACGTCGTAGAGGCAGTCTTATAGCATGACGTCGTAGAGGCAGTCTTATAGCATGACGTCGTAGAGGCAGTCTTATAGCATGACGTCGTAGAGGCAGTCTTATAGCATGACGTCGTAGAGGCAGTCTTATAGCATGACGTCGTAGAGGCAGTCTTATAGCATGACGTCGTAGAGGCAGTCTTATAGCATGACGTCGTAGAGGCAGTCTTATAGCATGACGTCGTAGAGGCAGTCTTATAGCATGACGTCGTGGAGGCAGTCTTATAGCATGACGTCGTGGAGGCAGTCTTATAGCATGACGTCGTAGAGGCAGTCTTATAGCATGACGTCGTGGAGGCAGTCTTATAGCATGACGTCGTAGAGGCAGTCTTATAGCATGACGTCGTAGAGGCAGTCTTATAGCATGACGTCGTGGAGGCAGTCTTATAGCATGACGTCGTGGAGGCAGTCTTATAGCATGACGTCGTAGAGGCAGTCTTATAGCATGACGTCGTAGAGGCAGTCTTATAGCATGACGTCGTAGAGGCAGTCTTATAGCATGACGTCGTAGAGGCAGTCTTATAGCATGACGTCGTAGAGGCAGTCTTATAGCATGACGTCGTAGAGGCAGTCTTATAGCATGACGTCGTAGAGGCAGTCTTATAGCATGACGTCGTAGAGGCAGTCTTATAGCATGACGTCGTAGAGGCAGTCTTATAGCATGACGTCGTAGAGGCAGTCTTATAGCATGACGTCGTAGAGGCAGTCTTATAGCATGACGTCGTGGAGGCAGTCTTATAGCATGACGTCGTGGAGGCAGTCTTATAGCATGACGTCGTAGAGGCAGTCTTATAGCATGACGTCGTGGAGGCAGTCTTATAGCATGACGTCGTGGAGGCAGTCTTATAGCATGACGTCGTAGAGGCAGTCTTATAGCATGACGTCGTAGAGGCAGTCTTATAGCATGACGTCGTAGAGGCAGTCTTATAGCATGACGTCGTGGAGGCAGTCTTATAGCATGACGTCGTAGAGGCAGTCTTATAGCATGACGTCGTAGAGGCAGTCTTATAGCATGACGTCGTGGAGGCAGTCTTATAGCATGACGTCGTAGAGGCAGTCTTATAGCATGACGTCGTGGAGGCAGTCTTATAGCATGACGTCGTAGAGGCAGTCTTACAGCATGACGTCGTAGAGGCAGTCTTACAGCATGACGTCGTAGAGGCAGTCTTATAGCATGACGTCGTAGAGGCAGTCTTACAGCATGACGTCGTAGAGGCAGTCTTATAGCATGACGTCGTAGAGGCAGTCTTACAGCATGACGTCGTAGAGGCAGTCTTACAGCATGACGTCGTAGAGGCAGTCTTACAGCATGACGTCGTAGAGGCAGTCTTATAGCATGACGTTGTAGAGGCAGTCTTATAGCATGACGTCGTAGAGGCAGTCTTATAGCATGACGTCGTAGAGGCAGTCTTATAGCATGACGTCGTAGAGGCAGTCTTATAGCATGACGTCGTAGAGGCAGTCTTATAGCATGACATTATGTAACACACTTCGGCTGTGGATTACATTTCCAGAAATAAAGCCAAGTGTTGGGCGTGTTGTGTGAACACGAGGAACATTTAATTTATAGTTCAAATTTGTTAGCAATTACAGAAAGAAAAAAAACAGTTTAGGGTATAAGCCACAACATTTATTTACAGAAAATACGATATGCAGAACCCTAAACTCTGGGGGGTGCAAGTGTGTACCTTAATCAAACATTGTATGAAAGCATTTGCATGACAAATACTTTCATGATGTCTAATCTTCGCAGATCAAACTGATTTAGTTATGTGTCTTTCCCGCATTAGGTATTTTCCTTTTGGGATAATATTTCTGGTTGCTGGAAAGATTTTGGACATGCAGGATCCAACGACACTAGGAAAGAAGCTGGGCTGGTACACGATCACAGTCCTGGCTGGGCTGTTCGTACATGGACTCATCCTGCTCCCCTCTTTCTACTTCATCCTCACCAACAAGAATCCTTTCACCTACATCCGTGGTCTCCTCCAAGCCATGGTCATTGCTCTGGCCACCTCCTCAAGGTAAATATTTCAAAGAGCTGTTCAAGTATTCTTGATGTTTCATTTGCAAGGTTGTCCTGGAAATGAACCTACTGCTGATCCTCAGTATCTGATGCACCTGCATCTATTTGCGGAGGGACAGTTAAATGTGGATAACCAGTGGCGATTACTAAAAGAAGCAAGGACATGCTGAATTGTCACTCGCTATCTTTATATGTGTTATCCCCTAATTTCAGTGTTCTAGTGTAATGTAAATTGACTTGTGTTCAGTTTAGAAAGTAAATGGTTCCATTTTGTCTGTAAGCAAATCTAGTGCTGTGCTGTCCTTGTCTGGTCTGTGTGACTGACCCTAGACTGGTCTGTGTGACTGACCCTAGACTGGTCTGTGTGACTGACCCTACACTGGTCTGGTCTGTGTGACTGACCCTAGACTGGTCTGTGTGACTGACCCTAGACTGGTCTGTGTGACTGACCCTACACTGGTCTGTGTGACTGACCCTACACTGATCTGGTCTGTGTGACTGACCCTACACTGGTCTGTGTGACTGACCCTAGACTGGTCTGTGTGACTGACCCTACACTGGTCTGTGTGACTGACCCTAGACTGGTCTGTGTGACTGACCCTATACTGGTCTGGTCTGTGTGACTGACCCTACACTGGTCTGGTCTGTGTGACTGACCCTACACTGGTCTGGTCTGTGTGACTGACCCTACACTGGTCTGTGTGACTGACCCTAGACTGGTCTGTGTGACTGACCCTACACTGGTCTGGTCTGTGTGACTGACCCTACACTGGTCTGTGTGACTGACCCTACACTGATCTGGTCTGTGTGACTGACCCTACACTGGTCTGTGTGACTGACCCTACACTGGTCTGGTCTGTTTGACTGACCCTACACTGGTCTGGTCTGTGTGACTGACCCTACACTGGTCTGTGTGACTGACCCTACACTGGTCTGTGTGACTGACCCTACACTGGTCTGGTCTGTGTGACTGACCCTAGACTGGTCTGTGTGACTGACCCTACACTGGTCTGTGTGACTGACCCTACACTGGTCTGGTCTGTGTGACTGACCCTACACTGGTCTGGTCTGTGTGACTGACCCTACACTGGTCTGTGTGACTGACCCTACACTGGTCTGGTCTGTGTGACTGACCCTACACTGGTCTGTGTGACTGACCCTAGACTGGTCTGTGTGACTGACCCTACACTGGTCTGGTCTGTGTGACTGACCCTACACTGGTCTGTGTGACTGACCCTACACTGGTCTGGTCTGTTTGACTGACCCTACACTGGTCTGGTCTGTGTGACTGACCCTACACTGGTCTGTGTGACTGACCCTACACTGGTCTGTGTGACTGACCCTACACTGGTCTGTGTGACTGACCCTACACTGGTCTGGTCTGTGTGACTGACCCTACACTGGTCTGTGTGACTGACCCTACACTGGTCTGTGTGACTGACCCTACACTGGTCTGGTCTGTGTGACTGACCCTACACTGGTCTGTGTGACTGACCCTAGACTGGTCTGTGTGACTGACCCTAGACTGGTCTGTGTGACTGACCCTACACTGGTCTGGTCTGTGTGACTGACCCTACACTGGTCTGTGTGACTGACCCTACACTGGTCTGTGTGACTGACCCTACACTGGTCTGGTCTGTGTGACTGACCCTACACTGGTCTGTGTGACTGACCCTAGACTGGTCTGGTCTGTGTGACTGACCCTACACTGGTCTGGTCTGTGTGACTGACCCTACACTGGTCTGTGTGACTGACCCTAGACTGGTCTGTGTGACTGACCCTAGACTGGTCTGGTCTGTGTGACTGACCCTACACTGGTCTGTGTGACTGACCCTACACTGGTCTGGTCTGTGTGACGGACCCTACACTGGTCTGGTCTGTGTGACTGACCCTAGACTGGTCTGTGTGACTGACTCTAGACTGGTCTGGTCTGTGTGACTGACCCTAGACTGGTCTGTGTGACTGACCCTAGACTGGTCTGTGTGACTGACCCTACACTGGTCTTGTCTGTGTGACTGACCCTACACTGGTCTGGTCTGTGTGACTGACCCTAGACTGGTCTGTGTGACTGACCCTACACTGGTCTGTGTGACTGACCCTACACTGGTCTGGTCTGTGTGACTGACCCTAGACTGGTCTGTGTGACTGACCCTACACTGGTCTGTGTGACTGACCCTAGACTGGTCTGGTCTGTGTGACTGACCCTACACTGGTCTGTGTGACTGACCCTACACTGGTCTGGTCTGTGTGACTGACCCTAGACTGGTCTGGTCTGTGTGACTGACCCTAGACTGGTCTGGTCTGTGTGACTGACCCTACACTGGTCTGGTCTGTGTGACTGACCCCACACTGGTCTGTGTGACTGACCCTACACTGGTCTGTGTAACTGACCCTAGACTGGTCTGGTCTGTGTGACTGACCCTACACTGGTCTGTGTGACTGACCCTACACTGGTCTGGTCTGTGTGACTGACCCTAGACTGGTCTGGTCTGTGTGACTGACCCTACACTGGTCTGTGTGACTGACCCTACACTGGTCTGGTCTGTGTGACTGACCCTACAGTGTTAATCCAGGACTTGGCTCAGTAACTGCTGGTGTGCTGTGCTGAGTTGCTTAACCCTGTGATTGTCTGCATCTCAATGTTTCCAGTTCCAGACCAGCAAGCAAAACAGGCTAAACTGCAGAATTAAGGAGAAACATGTCTTGTAGTTTGTATTATTATTAGAGGCCAAGAGGCAAAGCCACCAGTTGTGTTTCTACCTTTTTTTATTGTAATTTAAATTTTAAAAAATTAGGTATTGTTGGATTTCTGGGATGAAGGTGATTTGATGGGAGAAGCAGGGGTGTGACTTGCTCCTTAAAGATTTTCTGAAAAGCCCTAGAGTTTAAAGTTACAATCTGTGATGTAATGTTTGACCTCAGAATTATGAAATTCTACCACAACACCAAAAAATGTATGCTTCATGCAATAGTGCCCCCGTATGAACTTTCTAATAGACAGAACCTAATATTTAAGTATGGCTTCAGAAAGTACTCATTAGAAGGATAGCAAGCAAACACAATCATGATAGTAGTATCGCTATGAGTATGACGTTGTATTACTTTGAAGTTACTTTGGATTTGGAGTATGAGGAAATGCAATTTTGATTGCTTTTGTAATACTTGTTGCATGGTCAGATCAACAATAATGCTTAAGTAACTTAACTCCGTTCAAGTTATCGTTTCAAAAAATAACTTGCACTGCAAGGGGTTGTTGGAAATATTTGGAACTCATTCTGATTAAGACAAATTCTTGTTTAATATTATTCTACTTTTGAAACACTAGAATGGCTGAGAATTTTCCCTACTTACATACATTAAAAAACATAACTTGACGCTATCTCTCTTTCCACAGTTCAGCCACTTTACCCATCACCATGAAGTGCTTGTTAGAGAACTGCCATGTGGACCGGCAGATTGCCCGGTTTGTCCTTCCTGTGGGTGCCACCATCAATATGGATGGCACAGCTCTATATGAGGCTGTAGCAGCCATCTTTATTGCCCAGGTTAACGACTACGAGCTGGACTTTGGCCAACTGGTCACGATAAGGTATCATTTATAGAATCCTGGCAAACCTGTGGCATAATCATTTAGAAATAAATTACAATCAAAATGTAGTGCTCACTGAATTTAACTAATTACTTAAATGTTACTATCGATGGCTGTGACCAAAATAAATGAGCTTGTGTTTCCTTCAGCTTCATAACTCCGGAATAAGGAGTGCCGTTTTATTCATGTTTTATTATTTTGACTATTTTCTTGATTTGACAGTATCACAGCAACAGCGGCCAGCATAGGTGCTGCAGGGATCCCTCAGGCTGGCCTGGTTACCATGGTGATAGTGCTGACCTCAGTAGGACTGCCCCCTGATGACATCACACTCATTGTTGCTGTTGATTGGGTCCTGTGAGTCTGCTATAGTAACAATGTTTCCAATGTAATCTGTTGATTGTGATCTTGATTATCAAATCAGGAAATGTTTTGGTCCAAATGCAAATGTGATTTAACACTGTTCCTTAACCTAAAGTAATATTTAACAGGTAAACACCCAGAGGTCAGTGGGAGGTTTCGTCACAGGTGTCAAGTAACTTAATGATAAGGTGGAAGTGTGTCGTCTGCCTGCGTCGTCAAGCCAAATATCTGTCTGTTGTTCTGAATTGTTGAGTTTTTTATTGAATTATCCATGAATTTATAAAAATAAGCATCCTTTTGACAAAACAAAATGTAGACAATCAAACAAACTAACTACAGCATCATAAGTGAATAATTAGTACAGATTTGTTATGAGGAATTAAAATGTACAATTTCCTGTGAATCACAGAAACTAGATTGATTTGAATAATTATAATAATTAAAAACGAAATTTTTCTAAGAGTAAGTGAATTTGTTGAATGAAATGGATTAATATTTAGTATTTAATCGTTGTATTTTTATTTAAATTGACAGTCAAAGCTTTTGATTTAATAATTGCAATTAGGATGTGAAGTTTATTTCAGCAAATGAAATAAAAAGTACATTTCCCATCCTAGCTTTAATGATGACAATGTTTTATAGGGACAGATTTCGTACTATGATCAACGTTTTGGGAGATGCTTTGGCAGCTGGCATCATCGCCCACCTGTGCCGTAAGGACTTTCCTCTCAGTGGAAAGGTAAGGTCAAAAGATTGGAAAATAAATTAAGAAAATGTCTTTTAAATATTGTAGCAGCTGTATCTTTAATAATAGATAAAACATTTTGTTGGCATGTTAGTTGATGATGGTGTGTGTGTGTGTGTGTGTGTGTGTGTGTGTGTGTGTGTGTGTTTCCAGACAGGGCCATCGTATGGTACGTCAAACCCACATAACTCACACCCGACACAGAGTGTCAATGTTTCAATGACAGAGATGCAGAATAAGGAATGCTTCATCGAGGTGATGGGGGATTCGATGAACCAGAGGCACACACACACCGTCTACTACAACATCTGTCAAGTCTGACTCTTGGACTGAACTCTTACCTCAAATGCTGGAATAATTTGAGTGTTTTTTCTGTTGTGCCAAGAATATAGTACTGAATCTTTTTTTGTTTATCGGCTACAGTCTTTTTTTGTTGCGTTTTTTGAGTCTTTTATGATGGACTTCTGCTATCTGATTTGGACAAACTGCTAGAAGGCTGAATGGGGACCTCAGACAATGGACAATGACTGTAATGGACTAATGCTGGACTTTTTTTTACATTTAGACTGTGTCCTAGTGTGTCGAATATAATTTGCCTTTTGTAGTGGTAATATGTGTACATATTTATGATCTTTATCCCTGTATTTATAAAGCAGATCCTAAATGACATGCTGGCATGCCTTTTACATTATTCCATTTTAAACCATGTGCATTGTTACATATATATGACCTGTTGATTTCTAATTCCCAAGTACTGTATGTGTGCTGAATCTTAACATTGGTAACTGGGATGTTTGACAAACACAAATAATGTACCTTTCATAAATAAATACAAATGACCTGGGAATTTAGGCCACTGAATATTTAGTTTAAAATACAGTAATCCCTCGCTATATCACGGTTCACTTTTCACGGTTTCGCTACTTCACGTTTTTTTATCGTGCATTGTGTGCTGCATTCTGATTGGCTGAACAGTCTCTCCGCTTCTTCTCTACCTGTGCGTCAATAACGTCGCGGTTTACTGTAATACTGTATGCACTGTACACGTGCAAAACAGCTAGCCAAATAAAATACACGTAAATGTCTCTTGTACAAGCAAATTCTCTTAACCAATAATGTCGACAAAACGTTCTGCACCGACAAAAGCACCTGCGGTCGAGCAGGGAAACTGTCAGGACAGCGGCCCTCGAGGACCAGGATTGGACACATCTGATCCACAGTTACCTGCCCTGTCTTAGCCATTTAATGAAAGTAATGAAGGTTGTTTATAAAGTTACTTTAAAGCACCTTTAACACATTTGTAGTTAAAAAGCTTCCATGGCTTTTCACATAATCTGCAAATTACAAATGTAAGAGTTAACAGCGTCTTGTCCCGTTTTATTTAATTGTGATATCCTCGGGCAACTGTAGTGGTTACTGTTCATTCAATGCAAAAAATAATTATAATAATGAGAAGAGCTGTGCAGTATTGAACATTTACACCTTTCTCATGTTGTTATTTTTGTTGGGGGGGGGGGGGAGAAAAAAAAAAAGAATTGACCGGCGGCTCCATTATTAAAGAGCTAAAAACGTCATTTCCCGAAGAAGAAACATGGCGGCCGCCGCAGCAGCAGCAGGCGTGTCAGCGCCTCAGCCAGAAACATGTGCTTTTTATGTGGAAAGGAAAAGACGTTTCTGTAAAATGCAGGTGGGAAGTGGAAGAAGGTTCTGTGGAGAACACGCACATGCGGTAAGAAGCTGCAGAGGAGCTGCAAACCTGCAGGAACTTTATGGAAATGTAGCGGGGAGAGTTATCTGGATACACACACTGTCTACAAAGTTACACTAATGTTGTCAAAGGTGCCTGCAAAGGCTGGATATCAAATATAAACAAATACTAAAAAACGTTTTTGAAACATCTTGCATCTTACGAGACCCTCAGAGATATTTGGACTCGTTTCCCCCAGAATAATAAAAAACTGAACTTCTACAGAGGAAACCAAATGTTATTTTTGCACACAACAACATAATTTTTAACATTTTAAACTTAAAAGATAAAAAGGATGCTGTGTTTTAGGTTCCTTTCAAACAAAATACTCAACTTCTCTATTAGTTCTCCTGTACATGGAATGAAATTAGGTCAAAGTTAAATTATCCACCAGCATCCCAGTCCCAGTCTGCTTCTGTGCAGTCAGCTGTCAATCTGAATTAAAAGTATTTAAATGAATAATTCTGAATAATTTACTCTTTATAATTTACTATTATTTAATAGTTTACTCTCTGTTTACTGTGATTTGTGCTCCTGAACCTCAGCACCCAGTGCGTATATACCTTCATCTTTAGATTGTAGCTGTTGTCTGCGGTGTGAGCGATGCTTGTTCTTGATATAGTTCATGTTTGAGAGGACCTGCTCTCATACATACATGGATCTGAAGATCCACGGGACTACAAACACATTTTCATGTTCAAGAGTCAGAAATGGCATTCAGAGGCAAATCTTTGATTTTTCTGCACAATTCATTTTTGAAGTCTGTTAATAGACATTCTGAAACTTTAAGGATTCCTTCATATATTCTCCATCAGTAATTGTCTCCTCGTGCCTGACAGTCACAGCGTCAAAACTCACATCTTTAGTTAAAACTGATGACTTCATCCACTTAGTGCAGATCAGCCTTCTGCATCAGGTCCAAAACTGTGTTTTCCCCTCATCTCCCTCTGGATAGATATCTGTTTATTCTGGAAATGTACTTTGACTATTTGTCGTTGGCTCATTCCTCACCACATATCAAGGGTAGTGGTGAACCAGTCTTATCAGCACTGAAAGCACATTTATCTGTCCACATGCTTTTAAACACTCTTTCTTCTGAAATCTTTCTTTTCTTGGATTTTTCTACAAGCAGAGGTTGGAAACATAACATTTTAGTATAATAATCAGTAGACTCATCAGAGATCAGATCAAAATTTGCGAAAGTATAAAGTTAATTTGAGTTGTCACCTCACGGTTAAGTTTAGTTGTAAACTAAAACCCCTTGTACATATTCAGTCAAACTTGACAACTTACTTTTTTTTTCTAGGAAAAGGAAAGCACCAAAAGAAGAATACCCTGTCCACTGGATCCAAAACAGTGAGTACAGAACATTGAGTTCCATGCATGTCACCCCTGGGCCTCTAGTGAGGTCCATGCATGTCACCCCTGGGCCTCTAGTGAGGTCCATGCATGTCACCCCTGGGCCTCTAGTGAGGTCCATGCATGTCACCCCTGGGCCTCTAGTGAGGTCCATGCATGTCACCCCTGGGCCTTCAGTGAGGTC
Source organism: Neosalanx taihuensis (assembly GCA_030340665.1). NCBI lineage: Eukaryota > Metazoa > Chordata > Actinopteri > Osmeriformes > Salangidae > Neosalanx > Neosalanx taihuensis. Next base: position 624,904 of record JARGSH010000047.1, on the reverse strand, counting down.
CATGCATGTCACCCCTGGGCCTCTAGTGAGGTCCATGCATGTCACCCCTGGGCCTCTAGTGAGGTCCATGCATGTCACCCCTGGGCCTCTAGTGAGGTCCATGCATGTCACCCCTGGGCCTCTAGTGAGGTCCATGCATGTCACCCCTGGGCCTCTAGTGAGGTCCATGCATGTCACCCCTGGGCCTCTAGTGAGGTCCATGCATGTCACCCCTGGGCCTTCAGTGAGGTCCATGCATGTCACCCCTGGGCCTCTAGTGAGGTCCATGCATGTCACCCCTGGGCCTCTAGTGAGGTCCATGCATGTCACCCCTGGGCCTCTAGTGAGGTCCATGCATGTCACCCCTGGGCCTCTAGTGAGGTCCATGCATGTCACCCCTGGGCCTCTAGTGAGGTCCATGCATGTCACCTCTGGGCCTCTAGTGAGGTCCATGCATGTCACCCCTGGGCCTCTAGTGAGGTCCATGCATGTCACCCCTGGGCCTCTAGTGAGGTCCATGCATGTCACCCCTGGGCCTCTAGTGAGGTCCACATGATGGCTAAGTATGATTGGATAAAAGCTGTAACATGAAGATCAGCCCTTAAATCTCCACCTGAGGCTGGACGCAGAGCGTGAAACCAAGAGGAAAACAATGAAATGAAGAGTAGAACTATACAGAATAAATTAAGAAATATTTGTGGGAAAATGTACTCAAATAATAATGTATTATTAATTATTATGTAATATTTGGATGATCTTTTAGGGCAGCAGAGAAGGAATGACTAAATGTTGCTTTGAAAGCATCTACAACAAATCGTTTTTATACAAACATGATGCAAGAAATTCAGTTGCAGGTTAGATGTGCCAGTCAGATAAAGGGTGATTTTGTCTTTTTTATACAGTACTGTATTCGAAGAACTTTTGGAAAAACATCTGAAAAAGTGCAACTCAAGAGAAAAGCCCAGACCAGTGAGTAAAGGCAAATACAGAACTAGAATTGTGTCTTGACTATATCAAAGTCTTTTGATTTGAACTTTTTTGGTATTTTGCTTGAAGGATAGCAACCGTAACTAAGGTCGATGGTCTTTTGCAGATGTTTAATTGTGTGTTTCTGTCAATGGTTTGATTTATCTTGACAACCAGGAAACGTGATGTTGAAATTTAGCGGGTGTGTTTTTTCGGACCCAAGTACATGCAGGTTCAAGTGTGTTTGTATCAAGTTGTTTAGATGAATGGTTTACAAAAAAAAAATACATTTTATATGCAAGTAAGCAATGCATGTATGTTGCAATAAATAAATATTACCAACATGGACAACTCCAATAACCCTTCCATGGGTGCTACACTAGTGCATATGTTTCACTACCAAACATGTTTAGTTCATATATTTTCTATTCTCCAACCAAATCAGGTTTATTATGTGCAAGACATTAATGCAGGACCAGTGTCTGATGAAGACCATTCCAGGTGTGAGGTAAGAAACAACACTATTATCAACATGATTGTTTTGTAAATTGAGATCATGAAGTTGCTTTAAAAAATTATGATTAAAAAGCAGTGTAGAAGAATATCAAAGTCAGGTACATTAGGAATTTGACCTACTCTCAGTTCAGCAATACAAGGTTTCAATCCAGAGGTGAACCTTCATGTTGTCACTAACGAGCCAGTTTGACCCCTAATGGCATTATAATTAGGGAATAATTGTTTCTAATAATTGTTTAGGTACCTCAGGCTGTACCTTAACGCAAATTCTCAAAAAAAAATTCTAAATTTTTTGCCTAATAAAGGATTATATTAACCTTTATGCTCTATTCGGGGGACAAAATGACCCAGAAATATGCTTTTCATGTACAGTAAGACAAACACTCACAATGAGACACGCTCTGGATAAGAGCGTCTGCTAAATGACTAAATGTATGTGCTTTAATGAACTCATCAACATTTTTCTCAGTTATGTGCAACATCGCTGCACATTTTAGTGCCCAACAGGGTAACAGTATAAAACATTCTTAACCAGCTTCATTTCAGGTTATGTGGCATAAAGTGCTAAATGTATTGAATTGTCGCTGTGAACAGCAAATAGTGTTTATCAATAAGATGTAGGAACACGACGCTGATGTGGTTGAGGCTGACAGTAACTACTTTAACTGAACTTTGTTTAGGTGGCCTTAATGGACCGCAGCAAAGCAGAGTTGGACTTGCTTTTGAATAAATTGAGGAGTGCAGTGAAAGGTAAGCTGAAATACCACTTGTGTATAACTTCAGAAAAAATCAATATTAAACGTTCTCTTTAACCCTGCATTTCAATATTCTTTAAAGGATTAAGACTGGAACATCAGGATAGCGTGATGTCTCATCCTTCTGTCAATGAAGCTTTGAATGATCCTAATAATGGAGACTCGGCATGCAAACACCTCAAGCAACAGGTAGAGCTAAATTATTTCATAGAAAAGTATTTATACAATCTAATTTCCCTATAAACTGAATATATATAGTGGATTGATGTATTATGTTTTCTTTTAAAAGGCATCCCTTTTAGGAAACATGGAGGCCTTAAACCTACTTGGACCTAATCAGTGTTTTGTGGAGTTTGGCGCAGGTAAAGGGAAGCTGTCCCACTGGATTCATACGGCCTTGAAAGCAAATGACAACGTTCATTTTCTACTAGTGGAGAGATCAAGTTCTCGTTTCAAGGTATGTCAAGTTTTAAGCTAATTTGTTGCCCAACACGGACAAACGATGTTTTTAAACACTTGATTAATCTGCAGAGTTTATGAACCAAGTTTGTTGAGGAAGGACTTCACTGGCTTACACAGACCTTAACCAGATTCACTTTTGTAAACAAGACTGTAGCATACTGCAGTTTTAATGAGAAACATTTGTAGATAAATTGCAGTGTTTGTTTTGTTGACTGAACAACAGTTGAGATCCTGACCTACACATTTAACTGTGATATAAAAATGGCTGTGTAGCAAAATGATGACAGAATATTTTGATGTATATATTTAAATACAATACATATTATTTTAATAATCATATTTTAGGTTGACGGCAAACACCAAAATACTGATGCAAAATTCCAAAGAGTACAAGTCGATATTCAACACCTGGATTTAAGTAAGTCATCCTTATTCACATTACTATTCAGCAAGCATAATATTGTTACACATAAACACAGCAGTCACCATAAGAACAGTAAACAGGTGCTTTTAACAGCAGTGACCTTCTACAGTCTGAGTGTTAGGACCACACCTGGTGTTGACATTCCCAGCCCTCCTCCCAGCCTCCCTCCCAGTCCCCCTCCCAGCCTCCCTCCCAGCCTCCCTCCCAGTCCCCCTCCCAGCCTCCCTCCCAGTCCCCCTCCCAGCCTCCCTCTCAGCCTCCCTCCCAGTCCCCCTCCCAGCCTTCCTCCCAGCCTCCCTCCCAGTCCCCCTCCCAGCCTCCCTCCCAGCCCCCCTCCCAGCCTCCCTCCCAGCCTCCCTCCCAGTCCCCCTCCCAGCCTTCCTCCCAGCCTCCCTCCCAGTCCCCCTCCCAGCCTCCCTCCCAGCCTCCCTCCCAGTCCCCCTCCCAGCCTCCCTCTCAGCCTCCCTCCCAGTCCCCCTCCCAGCCTTCCTCCCAGCCTCCCTCCCAGTCCCCCTCCCAGCCTCCCTCCCAGCCCCCCTCCCAGCCTCCCTCCCAGCCTCCCTCCCAGTCCCCCTCCCAGCCTTCCTCCCAGCCTCCCTCCCAGTCCCCCTCCCAGCCTCCCTCCCAGCCTCCCTCCCAGCCTCCCTCCCAGCCCTCCTCCCAGCCTCCCTCCCAGCCTCCATCCCTCCCTCCCAGCCCTCCTCCCAGCCTCCCTCCCAGCCCTCCTCCCAGCCTCCCTCCCTCCCTCCCAGCCCCCCTCCCAGCCCTCCTCCCAGCCTCCCTCCCAGCCCTCCTCCCAGCCTCCCTCCCAGCCCTCCTCCCAGCCCCCCTCCCAGCCTCCCTCCCGGCCTCCCTCCCAGCCTCCCTCCCAGCCTCCCTCCCAGCCCCCCTCCCAGCCCCCCTCCCAGCCTCCCTCCCAGCCCTCTCTCCCAGCCTCCCTCCCAGCCCTCCTCCCAGCCTCCCTCCCAGCCCTCCTCCCAGCCTCCCTCCCAGCCCTCTCTCCCAGCCTCCCTCCCAGCCTCCCTCCCAGCCTCCCAGCCTCCCTCCCAGCCTCCCTCCCAGCCTCCCTCCCAGCCCTCCTCCCAGCCTCCCTCCCTCCCAGCCCTCCTCCCAGCCCCCCTCCCAGCCTCCCTCCCAGCCTCCCTCCCGGCCTCCCTCCCAGCCTCCCTCCCAGTCCCCCTCCCAGCCTCCCTCCCAGCCCTCCTCCCAGCCCCCCTCCCAGCCCCCCTCCCAGCCTCCCACCCAGCCCCCCTCCCAGCCTCCCTCCCTCCCAGCCCCCCTCCCAGCCTCCCTCCCAGCCCTCCTCCCAGCCTCCCTCCCAGCCTCCCTCCCAGCCTCCCTCCCAGCCTCCCACCCAGCCCCCCTCCCAGCCCTCCTCAAAGCCTCCCTCCCTCCCAGTCCCCCTCCCAGCCTCCCTCCCAGCCCTCCTCCCAGCCCCCCTCCCAGCCTCCCTCCCAGCCTCCCTCCCAGCCCCCCTCCCAGCCTCCCTCCCAGCCTCCCTCCCAGCCTCCCTCCCAGCCTGCCTCCCTCCCAGCCTCCCAGCCTCCCTCCCGGCCTCCCTCCCAGCCCTCCTCCCAGCCTTCCTCCCTCCCAGCCCCCCTCCCAGCCTCCCTCCCAGCCCTCCTCCCAGCCTCCCTCCCAGCCCTCCTCCCAGCCCCCCTCCCAGCCTCCCTCCCGGCCTCCCTCCCAGCCTCCCTCCCAGCCCCCCTCCCAGCCTCCCTCCCAGCTCTCCTCCCAGCCTCCCTCCCAGCCTCCTTCCCAGCCTCCCTCCCAGCCCTCCTCCCAGCCTCCCCCCCACTCCCCCTCCCAGCCTCCCTCCCAGTCCCCCTCCCAGCAGGTTTTCGTGTTAAGCCACTACACCAGCTGATTTCACTGACGAGTTTCTCCACTTAGTGAAATCAGACTTGTTATTGAAATCAGCTGGTGTAGGGGCTTGGTTGACGCTAAAACCTGCACCCTCTTGGCCTGCGATGGCACGAGTTTGACACCCCTGATTTACTGACTGTTCAGATGGAATACTGGCCTGCCAGCCTTCTAAATAAGCCAACCTTAAATAACACTTTTGTGAGTTAATAAGGAGCTGGTCAGCAGTTTAACCTTTTCACCAGATCACTGATGTGTTTGCATTGATTGTGTATCTTGTAGGCAAAGTGCCAATGCTCCAAGAGAAAGCCCTTCCAGTGGTTGGCATGGGTAAACATCTGTGTGGTGCAGGAACAGGTAAATCCAGGGACCTTACGGTACATTTCACATACTTTACTGATGTTTCATTTAAACCACTGAACGGTGTGACTGTGAAGTTCGATTTGGAGTTTATTTGAAGTTTATCTGCAGATTTATTGTATTTATGCACACATCAATGAACAATATCACATATATGATAATAACAGTTAAGGAAAAATCTGAACTACTAGTTAGCATAACATCATAAAACATTTCAGCTTGTTTTAGGTCAAAAGAAAATGAAATACTTTAAATACATAAAAATGAATACTTTAATATAAAGTTAAATATTTTGTGCTTTATTGTTAAACCCGTGCTGCTTTAAACAGATCTCGCTCTGAGGTGTCTGCTGGAGACATCAGGAGAAGCTCATTATGGGATGGATGACCAGCCACCCAGAAAAATGCGTAAATGTGAAAATGAGGATTTGGAACCAGATTGCAGAGCTTTGAATGGCAAGTTAAAAGTATCTGGACTGGCCATTGCCTTATGCTGCCACCATCGCTGTGAGTGGAGGCACTACGTGGGAAAGGACTTCTTCAGGGAGCGAGGACTAGGCGCTTCTGAATTTGATGCTTTCCAGCGCATGTCAAGTTGGGCGACCTGCGGTCTGAGAAATACCAAAGACAGTTCTGAGCATGTGACTGAGAAGTCGACTGAGGAAGAGGATGGAAACAGCTCCAACGAGTAAGTATCGACTTTCAGATCATTTCGTGTGACAAATCAACAACATGCAGTGGTTTTTTTCAGTCTGCAAGGAATTTGCTGATATATTGTATACAGTGCAAGTGGGTTACATTTACATTTATTCATTTAGCAGACGCTTTTATCCAAAGCGACTTACAGTAAGTACAGGGACATTCTCCCTGAGGCAAGTAGGGTGAAGTGCCTTGCCCAAGGACACAACATCATACAGCCACAGCCGGGGCTCGATCTCACTAAATACCATGAGGCCAACGCCTTAACCACTGAGCCATCTGACCCCCAGGGTTAGAAAGACCCCCCCCCCCCCCATCTCCCATTGTGAGAGACCCTGTGTATAAAGTATTCAATTATGTGGCGTGTTTAGCCAGTTTTAACAGTGTAAACTTTGGAAAGAGTGCTTTATATTATTGTCTGCATTTGGGGAGGGAGGAAATGGCCAAGATATAAGCCACGTAAACAAAATGATAAATGCCTTGACTTTTATACTTGATTAATGTACTTATTCTATACTGCACCTTCGAAAAGGAGGTACCATGAAGTTAGCACTCACATGAAAGTGTTATACTCTTTGTAGAAAGTGCCATACATAATACCTAGCGATATAGATACTAAAATATGTCTACAATGTAGAATGCATACGGAAAAAAATCTACGGAACCACTCGTTAAATAAACTTAAAGTTTGTTTCTCAAGTTCTTGAAGTCGCTTTGGATTAAAGCGTCTGCTAAATGAATAAATGTAAGTGATTATCATGTTCCAAATCAGATTTTGTGTCTAGTAACATTTTATCATTGTGTATAGCAGACACAACATTCTGATGTTGGTGACTAGTTAAGATGCAGCTACAGACACTACAGCAGCTAGATTTGATGGTTTTCTAACTCAGTTTTTTTACAGTGTAATACACATACACTTGATTTAGATGGACATCTTCAGCTACATAGCTGCATATAAAACATTTCCTTTTATTAAAACAAACAAATAAATAAATAAATGATAATGTGCTTTTATTTTTCAGAATCTCATCAATTGAAGATCGTGAACACATAGGCAGCCTCTGCAAACTGCTTATTGACCAGGGACGGGTTCACTTTCTGGAGCAAAAGGGGTATAAATCTAGTCTGCTGTACTACACCAGTAAAGATGTATCTTTAGAAAATGTGTTGCTTACTGCAGTACCTTCCTGTCCACAGTGAGGTGGCAGTGTGCTTGTGGAAGGATATGAAACTATTTTTAAGAATGAAACTTTCTTTACCAGAAACTTCAGAACTCTGATGAATTTCATCTTGGGCATACCGCATTGTTTAAGTTTACATGTGTGTAAATGCACCAAATGTGTTCTGCTTCTACCACATACATTCCATATACTCTCAAGTGACAAAAGCAATACATTCTAGCCTTCAAAGGGTGCATTTTAAAGGTGGTATACACTTTCTTTAAACACTCTTATTTCCCTCTGTTACTAGTTGTATATTTTTTATTTTGACAATTTTAGAGTTTTATTGGGAGGATTTACCTTGTTTGTCAACTGGAAAAACAAGTAAAATATAAAAACTGCCCTTAATTCTTGTCTGAACTCTTTTATGCCATCTTGAGTTTGGTATCACCAAGTATGCAAAACAGGAACTCCTGCCTCCAAAGGTAAGTGGCCTTGTACCTGTGCCACGCCCACCTTGTACCTGTGCCACGCCCACCTTGTACCTGTGCCACGCCCACCTTGTACCTGTGCCACGCCCACCTTGTACCTGTGCCACGCCCACCTTTTACCTGCACCACGCCCACCTTCTGTATAACACAATTAGTGTGGGTGTTTTTGAAATAATACTCCAGATAGAGATGAAGCTGCTTGCAGTGGATATATTGAGAGTTCAGGAGGAGCAGTGTGGTTTTCGTCCTGATCCCAGAACACTGGACCAGCTCTACACCCTCTACCGGGTGCTCGAGGGTTCAAGGCAGTTTGCCCATCCAGTCCACATGTTTTGTGGATCTGGAGAAGGCATTCGACTGTGTCCCTTGTGTCCTGTGGGGGTTATTTGTTAGTACCAGTACAGTAGTACTAGTAGAGGGTCAAGATTAGTAAAATAATTTAGTAAATAAAAGCAAATCAATTTGTAATTGGTTGTTATGGCATCATGCTCAAGTTAGTCTCCAATTCCAATTAGTTGACATGTTGTCAACTTTCTGTATTTTCATGTATACTACTTTCACATATGGGCTATGGGCATATGGGCTTCACATATGCCCATAGAACTTGAAGTGTTGTGGAAGAAACTTTGGGAGTAATTCAGGGAGGGATCGCCTCCTCCAGAGACGGTTGGTGAAAGAGAAGAGCAGAACACAGGATGAACACATTCATACAACAGGTGAATTTTCAATGGGTGTTCAACAAAATCCAGAGTTCAACTTGCATTTACATTTACATTTATTCATTTAGCAGACGCTTTCATCCAAAGCGGCTTACAAGAGAGAGAGCTTTTACAAAGAGCATCAGTCATTGTAAAAGCTCTCTCTTGTAAGTCGCTTACTTGGATCAGAGTTGGTAAATGTCACTTTGAGGTTAGTTAACCAGACAGGGGGAGTGATCAGAGCTGCATCACAGGCTGGTGGATGAGGGACGGGACCTCACTGTTGTCCTGCAGGGAGACACCATGTCCACTTGGCGACTAGATCCAGCTTTGGCAGACTGTCACAGGACACTGAGCCTCGCGTTGTGCACGCGCCGCCATCTTGCGCCATCTAGCGCACCGGTCCAAAGTTCGACAACCTACTATACTTGATGCAGCTCTAGACGCTAAGATGACACCAGGCACCAGCCCTCAGGTTGACACATGAAATCTGCCCAGAGAAGCTCTATAATAAATGTCCCGTTCCCAGTCATCTCCAACTAGACTAAAGACATTAGTGTAGGGTTGGCCAATCCTGGTCCTCGAGAGCGACAGTCCTGAAGGTTGTAGATGTTTCCCTGCTCCAGCACACCTGACACCTGACTGTGGCTCTTGAGGACCAGGGACGGGTTGGCCATCCCTGCACTAATGTCTTTGTCTTTGTGCTGGTCTCTATGGTCCCATGCAGAGCCGCTAATTTCTCCCTGATGTAATCCATTTTAGGTTGTGTAACAGTCCGAGTTCTGACGGCATACATCAGAAATCCGGTATTCATGGTTCCGAATAGGAAGATGTCAATATCTTAACAAAATCTTAACCATAAATTTACAAAGGAAAAATACTTTTCAAAACATAAATAAAAAAAACTGGGTCAAAGAAGCATCTCCATCAGAGTATCATGCCTACTTTCCTTACCTCCGTAAGTTCCATCACTACTTGATGTTTTACTGGTGTATTCTTGCTGGCAACAACACACACCAGAGGTAATCAAAAGCAGTGAATGCTGTTGTTTAAATTTGAATACAATTATAATTAAAAAACATTCAAATTCCACATGATCCAATATTTTATTCACAATAGAACAAAGATAACATAGCAGCTATCACCTTTTGATCACATCACAAACAGCTAATTTGGTGGACAATAGTGTGAAATTTATTTTTTTATGTTATACAAATTTAATAACATGTCAGTTTGCACTTGTGAATTGTTTGATTGTACCAGTAAATCTAAAACTTTAGAACACAAGGTGATAACAAGCATTTGTCAAACCTTCATAGAGTGCATGATGTCACAGTTTAAGTTTGGGATGCAAAGAGGTGAAGTCTGCTTTTTCTGTCATTTCAATGTGACCTTTACACAGGGAAATACATATTTAGCTTTGATCAATGAATTTTGTTAAATAAAAAAATATAGTCGACACAAGTCAATGAAAGCATGTTCAAAGCTATTTCATTAAAGCAAGACAAGAGGACACTTAGGTGGCCCCAAAGCAGAATTAACCCCCCAGAACAGGAGAGAATGTCAGTTCTTTCAGTCTTTTGGTAGTCTACGTTAATCTGGCAGAAGTGATTTAGATGTGGCTGGTCATGCGACTGTTGACTGCATTGAGTTTGTCACTTCTAACAAAGCGACTACGCTGACTTAAGCACTTTATTAGTTCTTAATAAACTCTATATAAATAAGCTTTATTCGCTTATAAAGAGGGTTTTATCCAAGCTATTTTTTATCCTTTCCCTTAGTAACAAGTTGGTAGTTACTGAAAAAGGTAGTCAAGGTGAAGTTCTGAGTGGCTTACAAGCATATATTAGAAAACATAAATATACAAATCTCTGCTTAGCCAGTTTTTAGGTCATCTGCAACATTCTGTACTATTATAGCACCTAACGATTGACACAGTGCATGTTAAGAACAGCATAAACTCTCTTCCGGGCTTCCTGGATGTAGAAGTGCATAAATTCTCGTCCAAACATTTCTTTGCTGTCCTCTTCCTCGTCACATATGTCGAGGGCTGGTAGTTCCACTTCAAATGTTAGTGGATTACCTCGAAAATTCACAAATCTGCAAAAATAGATTGAGATCAATTGATGCATATTCCCTGCAGCAGAAGCATGTATTTACATTTACAGTACATTTGATAAAATCTGACAAATGACTAAATGTAGTATGTAAGGAATTTGCAGTGGGCATTTACAACAACTGTTTTTATGAAAAGCTTTTGAAGATGTCATTCCAAAAACAACTTTTAGGCCTGTGTAAAATATTCTAAAAATGTTTTAGATTTTTATGGTCTTCCAGTTGTCACCATCATTTATTTCTAAACAGGTTTGTATCATTATTTTCACCCATAAAAGGCAGGTGAGTAACATGAAAAGTGAATTTCATCACATCGCTGATTTACAGATTGGAATAGAAAAATACAACAACTTTATTCTAAGGCACAGTTATCGATTTAGGGATATACCTTCTGGTCTTATAAAAGGTATAACATAAAACCTTTTTGAAAGCAAGCTTCACTGCAAGTTTCATGTTTGCTGTGTTATACTGGGCTGACTTGCCCTCTCCTTATCACAGTCAATCAATAATGCACAAATGTCAAATCCATATGTTTCTGACACAGAGCTCCATCCAGATGTTTGTCAATGCTGATAATTCTGTATTTTACACAAAATGCATGCTTATTATTTGTAAATATAACATGTATTTAAATGCATGCATTTGTTGCTGCTCATTTGCAACTCAAAATACAAAGAGAGAAGAGCAGAATGAATATCTTCTCGTTTTCCCTGCAAGAGGGAATGGTAATCGGCAAAGCAGACTTAGTTGTAAAGTTGAATCAAAACAAAAGAATTGGACAATCCGCTGTAAAAATGATCTCTACGACTTCAACGTGCCATCGTTTACCATCTAGTGATATTTTCAGGTTTTTAGGACCAATACTAATTGTCTGTCTTACCCCAAGCCCTTCATCTTACCCCTTCATCTTACCCCTTGCCCTCGTCCCTTATAGTTTAGAGTGCGAAGGCTAGGAGGTGAAAACATGAGACGAAGAACAGAGACATCACTTGGTTACAGTTACCAGATCATACATCTGGCTGCCACGTCACCAGAGGCAACAACAACGAAGGGGGAGGGAGGAATGGGATTGACCCTAGTCTACTCATATTGGATTCATTGATTGAGAAACAACTTTGTTGAAGTTTAGTGTAACAACATTGTCACTGGCAGTATATTACCACCATATAGTGCCATATGCTAACTTGCTAACTGGTATGTTTGACAATTATTAAGGGATAAATCACAAGTAACAAAAAGGTTCACTGGTAGCAATCATTGTAACAACGCAAGATGTGACCTTTTAGTGTCAGTTTAGAGGCCAGCGTGAGGGAGCTGACATAAGATGACAAATTGTACTACTCAACTCTAGCTCTAACGAGAAGAGGCTCTGGAGCTAGCAATCAACGCTCGTGCTAAACAACTATTTAGCTTAGAACATCCCATATGCGTTGTTGCTAAAGTGTGATGACGTAGTGAATGTTATGTTAGCAGTGAGTTCACATATTGTGCTTGACTTTTTGCAGCTTGATTTTTTGGCAGAAAAACAGTATTGAGTCCTAGCCGTGCAAAGGAACATAAATCCCAATACAAGCAAATTAATCAAGACCGAAACAAACATTTTGACACTGGCGCTGTCTGTGCAGTCCAAATATTGAGGGATCCTTAGGGATAGGAGAATAATTATAATACATAAATAAATGAATATGAGAGAGCATGGATTTCTGCTTGCTGACGACAAGCCCGCCCGATTAGACACTTACCTTAGATTGCCCATATCTTCCATCAGTGAAGGAATGTCACGGAGTTTATTGTTGCAAAGGACTAAAGTTTCTAGCCTATGCATATAGCTAATGTTGTCCGGTAGGTACTCCAACTCATTTCTCTGCAACCACAGTGTATGCACATTCTCCATTCTGGAATTCAAGCAAATGTATAATTCAAAATATTAAAATAAACCTCAATTTGTAGGGTGAAGTTCAGAGAATGATACACGCACCTGTGTATGTCGTCTGGTAAGCTCTGAAGTTGGTTTCCTGCCATGTCCAACCACTCCAGCGCAGGCAGATTCACAACACTGTCAGGTATTTCAGTAAATTTGTTCATTGACAGATCCAAGTGGTAAAGCTTTTTCAGGTTCCTAAGCTGAGAACAAAAGACACAGGACAGATTTTTTAAACTAACATTCAACAGACTGGTATTGACCGTTTTGAACCTAAAAAAAGCACAGCAATGAAACGGACTGACAGGTGGGTTACTTCCGTTTACTGTCAAGGTCACAACCGTGAGATCAGGCAAAACAATCTTACAAGAGACAGACAAGAGACCTACTCAACAAAGCAGGAGGTTTGAAGGTCATTTAAAATGGACTAAGACAAAGTGATAAAACTGTTAGTTGGTAAAATTAATGTAAGTTATACTTGGGAACCATGGAAGCTGTGTCCTGTGGACTAGGAGGAGTCATGCAGCTTGTTACTTGCACATCAGGAAAGGCTCCATCCATGCTGAAAGGTATATACAGGTTTTACTGCAACATTTCTTGCATCCAGGCAACTTCTTTTTCAGGGAAGTTATTGCATATTTCAGGAAGACAATGTTAAACCACATCATGCGTCTGTTAGAGCTACATGACTTCGTATTTGAGTCCCTGAGCTAAACTGACATACAGTGAAAACATGGCTTTATGAGATCAATCATTGTTTTTTGTTTTTTGTTTTATTTTACACAAGGTCTCAACTTTTTTGTAATTGGGGTTGTAGGTTGTTTTCTTATAATGTATCACTAAATAATATGTTTATTTAAGTTAATTGTCTGTATTTTCTATATTTTTCGTCTGATAGCAGTTGATGAAGTCAAATATAGCAGCACGGCAAAACTTCTGTATCAAATCATTGTTTTTTTCATCATTGTCATAGTAATGTATGGTTATGCAACCATGCAGGTTAAACCTGACAGCTAATCTGCTAAAATAAACCACCAAATTAAAACATGAAGACTTTATAAATTAAAGTCCCAAACATGACTTGAATTAATCAAACAAGTTTAAGGGCTAAAGTGGTTCCATAAATTCCAATTTGAGTTCTCACGATACAACTTTTAAAATGTATTTTAAAGACAAATTTGCCTATCAGCCAATATATTAACCAATAACTTTTGTTTTTTTTTGCAGTTGAACGGTAATTATGAAGCCATGATCATTCTATCGGGGTCATTCAGGTTACCGTATATTTTGTTTATCATCATCTTAAAGGTTTGATAGGCTATGTAGGTTTGTGTCATTCTGAAATGATTTAGTTTATTATTCTATATTGTATTCAATATTGAATTAACACTTTATTGTCTATATATGTATCTTTTGAACTGACAGTGGTTGATAAAGGTCTTAGTGTATTTAGTGACACTGGTACCTCAGTCTTAGTGTATTTAGTGACACTGGTACCTCAGTCTTAGTGTATTTAGTGACACTGGTACCTCAGTCTTAGTGTATTTAGTGACACTGGTACCTCAGTCTTAGTGTATTTAGTGACACTGGTACCTCAGTCTTAGTGTATTTAGTGACACTGGTACCTCAGTCTTAGTGTATTTAGTGACACTGGTACCTCAGTCTTAGTGTATTTAGTGACACTGGTACCTCAGTCTTAGTGTATTTAGTGACACTGGTACCTCAGTCTTAGTGTATTTAGTGACACTGGTACCTCAGTCTTAGTGTATTTAGTGACACTGGTACCTCAGTCTTAGTGTATTTAGTGACACTGGTACCTCAGTCTTAGTGTATTTAGTGACACTGGTACCTCAGTCTTAGTGTATTTAGTGACACTGGTACCTCAGTCTTAGTGTATTTAGTGACACTGGTACCTCAGTCTTAGTGTATTTAGTGACACTGGTACCTCAGTCGGGAGCTCATCAAGGTCCCGGTTCATTGCCAGGTCTAGTTTCTCCAGATTTTCACAACAGCACAGCTCCTTTGGAACCCTGTGGACTCTATTATAACTAACCAGCAGCTCCCTTAACCTGTTCAGTTTACCTGCAATGACAACAGTTCAAATTCAACCTTTTTCATTGGTCCATAGTTCTGATTCTTTACACATTTGCATTACTCTTCTAACACTTAGTTTTTATGTGTTCTGTAAAATACAGAAAATTGTTAAACAGGAATGGTGGCGACAGGAATTAGCATCAGTTTTGAACATGACAAACATGAAACATGAAAAATCCAAATGATGTGGGTAAAAAAAGTATAAAATAGTTTACTGACCAATCTCCTTTGGAATATCGGTTATGGCATTGCGGGACAGGTTGAGAACAGTAATATTTTCAAAACTAGCGATGAAATGTGGGATTTTCTGCAGTCCAGCCTTGTGTATGTGCCATTCTTGAATATGAGGAAGATGTACCAAGGATGGTGGGATGGTCTATCAAAGAGATTCCTAAGAGTTAGAATCCACCACTGTGATCTTAGTGATCTGTTTGATTTGAAAATAGTAGAATAAATGGCTGAGCAGTAGGATGAATGTATAAAAGATATTCACCTTCCATTCTTCCTTCTCTATCCTAAAAATCACACGTGCTTCTTCTATCACCACTCTGTCCCTCAGCTTGGCCAAGATGATCCGATCTTCCCATGGTTGGGCCAACCTGTGGACAGACGAATGGAGTTCTCTTCTTGTGTTCTCAGTTTACGTCTCAGGATTTTTTTTTTTACCAACTTTCACTTTCAGTGTACGTCAATTTCAGGTCATACTGGTACAAGTACTGTGAAAGTGCAAAAAAGACATTCAAGTTTCCATTTAATGCCTATTAATTAATCCTTTCAAATCACCATAGCTGCAGGCATCAGTCGGTGCTTCAACTTTTGCATAGACCTACCTCACTGTTAACCAAAGGATTCTGATGTTGAAATATTTGAACATTAATTCTCAATACAACATCATTGCTATGCAAATACAGTGTAGCATCTGTCATAATTCTCTCTGTCATAGTTCTCTCTGGGTGGAGTCTGCATGTCCTCCCTGTGTTACTGTGGGTTCTCTCTGGGTGGAGTCTGCATGTCCTCCCTGTGTTACCGTGGGTTCTCTCTGGGTGGAGTCTGCATGTCCTCCCTGTGTTACCGTGGGTTCTCTCTGGGTGGAGTCTGCATGTCCTCCCTGTGTTACCGTGGGTTCTCTCTGGGTGGAGTCTGCATGTCCTCCCTGTGTTACCGTGGGTTCTCTCTGGGTGGAGTCTGCATGTCCTCCCTGTGTTACCGTGGGTTCTCTCTGGGTGGAGTCTGCATGTCCTCCCTGTGTTACCGTGGGTTCTCTCTGGGTGGAGTCTGCATGTCCTCCCTGTGTTACCGTGGGTTCTCTCTGGGTGGAGTCTGCATGTCCTCCCTGTGTTACCGTGGGTTCTCTCTGGGTGGAGTCTGCATGTCCTCCCTGTGTTACCGTGGGTTCTCTCTGGGTGGAGTCTGCATGTCCTCCCTGTGTTACCGTGGGTTCTCTCTGGGTGGAGTCTGCATGTCCTCCCTGTGTTACCGTGGGTTCTCTCTGGGTGGAGTCTGCATGTCCTCCCTGTGTTACCGTGGGTTCTCTCTGGGTGGAGTCTGCATGTCCTCCCTGTGTTACTGTGGGTTCTCTCTGGGTGGAGTCTGCATGTCCTCCCTGTGTTACTGTGGGTTCTCTCTGGGTGGAGTCTGCATGTCCTCCCTGTGTTACCGTGGGTTCTCTCTGGGTGGAGTCTGCATGTCCTCCCTGTGTTACTGTGGGTTCTCTCTGGGTGGAGTCTGCATGTCCTCCCTGTGTTACCGTGGGTTCTCTCTGGGTGGAGTCTGCATGTCCTCCCTGTGTTACCGTGGGTTCTCTCTGGGTGGAGTCTGCATGTCCTCCCTGTGTTACTGTGGGTTCTCTCTGGGTGGAGTCTGCATGTCCTCCCTGTGTTACCGTGGGTTCTCTCTGGGTGGAGTCTGCATGTCCTCCCTGTGTTACCGTGGGTTCTCTCTGGGTGGAGTCTGCATGTCCTCCCTGTGTTACTGTGGGTTCTCTCTGGGTGGAGTCTGCATGTCCTCCCTTTGTTACTGTGGGTTCTCTCTGGGTGGAGTCTGCATGTCCTCCCACCATCTAAAGACATGCTTGTGGTAGGTTAAATGGACACTTTGGAAATTGCCCCTAGTGAATGCTTGTGAGAGTGAATGAGTGAGTGAGAGAGTGAGTTGTTTCTATGTTGTCTGTAGCTGTCTGTGTGATAGCCCTGTAACTAGCTGGCCCCAGTCCAGGGTGTACCCCGCCTACGGCCCAAAAGTAACTGGGATAGGCTCCAGTCACCTGTGACCCCTAACAGGAATAAGCGGTACCACTAATAAGCAGTAGATAATGATTCAATGAACCTACCTCGAACCAACGACTGTGCCTTTTGATAGAGATTTTCCAAACACTTTTCCAGATCCACAACACACAAATATCCTGAATGGGAATACTCCCAGGCCCCCTCCGGGTCTGCTCCAGTGTAGAACCTGCATTGTTCCTCTTAAATCAGAGGTTCAACAATTGTCCATACACTCCTCTCTAGGACCTTATCCAATCCAATCCAATCCAACTTTATTTATATTGCACTTTAAAACAACACGGTTCACCAAAGTGGCAGTTGACATGGCAATATTAAAAACGTGATAAATAGACACACACTATACACAGTAAAAACAACACAACAATAGGTAAAAACTCAACAAATAGAGACACACTGAACACGGTAAAAGTCAACACATCACTCAAAAGCTAAGGTAAAAAGATAAGTCTTTAGAGCCGACTTAAAGACGGATATGGACTATCCCTGTCTTAGAGTAACATTTCCTGGGGAGGCTTTCCCTTTTTACATATATGTCAAAAACTGGAAATAGTCGTTAAGATCCCGCGCAATCACTACACTACGTCCTTGTTACCACACTATGCTGCCACTGTGGGCTGTCACACTGTCACAGTTGACGGCAGCCACACTATGCTGCCACTTCATAGTTTGTATTATTCTTTGTGATTCCACTGCTGTGGCCATCAAATAATGTGTGTTTGGAGCCTCCACCTGTCCAAGAACTTTTTTGTTCGCCATAATTCACTGTAAAGAACAATTGCATGCCAGGGTCATGAGATACTAGATTAGCATTCATGAGGTGATTTACATTTGCAATTCTAATAATGGCAATAGCAATATTTAATACATAATGTATTTTCTCCATCATGTTTGACAACTTACCCTGCTAATGTATGTATGCGTATGTGGTGATGTATGTTTTGTAGATGATCTAGCTGCCCGCTATGTTGGGGTCTATCAAGTTGCTATGCTTAGTGACTGAATCTCTTTTGTACAGCTCTCTCTTGTAAGTCGCTTTGGATAAAAGTATCTGCTAAATTAACCTCACCTACCCACAGCACTCTTAGTTTACAGTCCAGTGACAGACACTCACCTACCCACAGCACCATTAGTTTACAGTCCAGTGACAGACACTCACCTACCCACAGCACCCTTACTTTACAGTCCAGTGACAGACACTCACCTACCCACAGCACTCTTAGTTTACAGTCCAGTGACAGACACTCACCTACCCACAGCACCCTTAGTTTACAGTCCAGTGATAGACACTACCCACAGCACCCTTAGTTTACAGTCCAGTGACAGACACTACCCACAGCACCCATAGTTTACAGTCCAGTGACAGACACTCACCTACCCACAGCACCCTTAGTTTACAGTCCAGTGACAGACACTCACCTACCCACAGCACTCTTAGTTTACAGTCCAGTGACAGACACTCACCTACCCACAGCACCCTTACTTTACAGTCCAGTGACAGACACTCACCTACCCACAGCACTCTTAGTTTACAGTCCAGTGACAGACACTCACCTACCCACAGCACTCTTAGTTTACAGTCCAGTGACAGACACTCACCTACCCACAGCACTCTTAGTTTACAGTCCAGTGACAGACACTACCCACAGCACCCTTAGTTTACAGTCCAGTGACAGACACTCACCTACCCACAGCACCCTTAGTTTACAGTCCAGTGACAGACACTCACCTACCCACAGCACTCTTAGTTTACAGTCCAGTGACAGACACTCACCTACCCACAGCACCCTTACTTTACAGTCCAGTGACAGACACTCACCTACCCACAGCACCCTTAGTTTACAGTCCAGTGACACTCATCTACCCACAGCACTCTTAGTTTACAGTCCAGTGACAGACACTCACCTACCCACAGCACTCTTAGTTTACAGTCCAGTGACAGACACTCACCTACCCACAGCACCCTTAGTTTACAGTCCAGTGATAGACACTCACCTACCCACAGCACTCTTAGTTTACAGTCCAGTGACAGACACTACCCACAGCACCCTTAGTTTACAGTCCAGTGACAGACACTCACCTACCCACAGCACCCTTACTTTACAGTCCAGTGACAGACACTCACCTACCCACAGCACCCTTAGTTTACAGTCCAGTGACAGACACTCACCTACCCACAGCACCCTTACTTTACAGTCCAGTGACAGACACTCACCTACCCACAGCACTCTTAGTTTACAGTCCAGTGACAGACACTCACCTACCCACAGCACCCTTAGTTTACAGTCCAGTGACAGACACTCACCTACCCACAGCACTCTTAGTTTACAGTCCAGTGACAGACACTACCCACAGCACTCTTAGTTTACAGTCCAGTGACAGACACTCACCTTAGTTTACAGTCCAGTGACAGACACTCACCTACCCATAGCACTCTTAGTTTACAGTCCAGTGACAGACACTCACCTACCCACAGCACTCTTAGTTTACAGTCCAGTGACAGACACTCACCTACCCATAGCACTCTTAGTTTACAGTCCAGTGACAGACACTCACTTACCCACAGCACTCTTAGTTTACAGTCCAGTGACAGACACTCACCTACCCACAGCACCCTTAGTTTACAGTCCAGTGACAGACACTCACCTACCCACAGCACTCTTAGTTTACAGTCCAGTGACAGACACTCACCTACCCACAGCACCCTTAGTTTACAGTCCAGTGACAGACACTCACCTACCCACAGCACTCTTAGTTTACAGTCCAGTGACAGACACTCACCTACCCACAGCACTCTTAGTTTACAGTCCAGTGACAGACACTCACCTACCCACAGCACTCTTAGTTTACAGTCCAGTGACAGACACTCACCTACCCACAGCACTCTTAGTTTACAGTCCAGTGACAGACACTCACCTACCCACAGCACTCTTAGTTTACAGTCCAGTGACAGACACTCACCTACCCACAGCACCCTTAGTTTACAGTCCAGTGACAGACACTCACCTACCCACAGCACTCTTAGTTTACAGTCCAGTGACAGACACTACCCACAGCACCCTTAGTTTACAGTCCAGTGACAGACACTCACCTACCCACAGCACCCTTAGTTTACAGTCCAGTGATAGACACTCACCTACCCACAGCACTCTTAGTTTACAGTCCAGTGACAGACACTCACCTACCCACAGCACTCTTAGTTTACAGTCCAGTGACAGACACTACCCACAGCACTCTTAGTTTACAGTCCAGTGATAGACACTCACCTACCCACAGCACTCTTAGTTTACAGTCCAGTGACAGACACTACCCACAGCACTCTTAGTTTACAGTCCAGTGACAGACACTCACCTACCCACAGCACCATTAGTTTACAGTCCAGTGACAGACACTCACCTACCCACAGCACCCTTAGTTTACAGTCCAGTGATAGACACTCACCTACCCACAGCACCCTTAGTTTACAGTCCAGTGACAGACACTCACCTACCCACAGCACCCTTAGTTTACAGTCCAGTGACAGACACTACCCACAGCACCCTTAGTTTACAGTCCAGTGACAGACACTCACCTACCCACAGCACTCTTAGTTTACAGTCCAGTGACAGACACTCACCTACCCACAGCACCCTTAGTTTACAGTCCAGTGATAGACACTCACCTACCCACAGCACCATTAGTTTACAGTCCAGTGATAGACACTCACCTACCCACAGCACCCTTAGTTTACAGTCCAGTGACAGACACTCACCTACCCACAGCACTCTTAGTTTACAGTCCAGTGACAGACACTCACCTACCCACAGCACCCTTAGTTTACAGTCCAGTGACAGACACTCACCTACCCACAGCACCCTTAGTTTACAGTCCAGTGACAGACACTCACCTACCCACAGCACTCTTTGCTCTTTTCTCTCGTTGTAGATCTTCTTTGCTTTTTTTGATTCTGTTCTCCCAGATTGCCTTTATAGAGCTGACAGAACCAACACACTTTGCCACTCCAGTCATGTTGGTCAACACTAGAAACAAAAAAAACAAAATGTCATCTCACAAACTGAATTATGTGTTCTAATATTTTCATACATAATAATCTATTTAACTTCTAAATATTATAACCGATACGCCTGCTGACAATTTATTTCAGAGACCACAGTAATATCTCTGAGTTTTAGCAATGTACTTTAATAGTCAGTGCATTCAGATAATCAAGAAAAAATACCAATCAATGCTTTTAGAAAAGGTTTCAGAGGGTCATCTGGAAATGGTTTTCAAAATCAAGATGTTTCAATACCCATCCAGAAGTCATTCTCAGAGAAAATGGTCTGAAATCTCAGGTATTTATGTTACTCTCTTGTGTTAAGAAGAGAATCCCTCTTTAAACATAAATGGTATCTTAAAGTTCAATTTTCCAGCTACCTATAACAGTGTTTTAAAGCCATGAACGGCCCTGGATTACGATAATCAGGTACTTAACAGTGATGAGGGAGCTACTACCAATACAACAGTCCTACAATAGGACTGACTGGCCTATTACAGGGCGGACTAGTAGCAAAGAAGGTTTGTTTCAGTAAAACTAGGGTAGATACTACAGATTAACTTTATACACTAAAGTAGACTCAAAAGGTTTACACAGCACAGAGTAGCATACATATCTTGAGTTCTCAGACTATTTTCTCTGATTAAGAATGATGCCTTGATGGGAGTCGAAACGTCTTGCTTTTGAAAACAGTGTCCACATGAATAACATGAAACATTATATTCAACGGATTATTTATTCACTTCTGGACGAATGAAGGTCTACACCGACCCAATCAACGCTTTCAAAATCAGCGCAGAATTCCATGTCTGGGTTCTTCGATGGTCGCTGTACCATCTAATGCAGCGGTACAGAGGACTGCAGGTGTGAGCAGGCAAGTCCAAGTTCTTACCATCAAACAATATCTGAAACATTTACAGCCTCTTTTATTCAAATATCAAATGACACCTGTAGAAGTCCGAATGAAAAGGAAGGATAAGAAGAGTTCAGCGGTGTTGCTGCTCAGATTAAAGGAATGTTCTGGATTCACTTGTGATTTAAGTGTCATAAACTAACATGTACTTTGAACCCCCCCCCACAAAATACTACAGTGAAACAATGACATCTCAGTTACTGAATCACAGTGCAACATTAGTCTTGCTTACAATGGCTATATGTACACACACACACACACACACACACACACACACACACACACACACACACACACACACACACACACTACAGTGTAATAATAACACACAAAGCTGAAACTCTTCAGCAGAAAAAACAATGTTGCTGCTCTGGACTCAAACTGGCAGGCCTGACCTCACTTCCCCTTTCAAAGACAATTCAACCTTTGTCTTACCCATCAATCCTCTTATCACTGACCCATTGGTACCACAGACAAATCACTTACTTTAATCTTTTTGCCAAGCTGGGGTGCAGCGTTGTGTTAAAACCCTGACATACACCTATTAACTGTCCAGCACATCATTTTGTTCTCACAATTGTCCTTTTGTGTGACACCAAACAAGTGCCAAAGGGAAGAACCACAAGAGCATTCAGTTTAACAAGTTACAAGTAAATAGCATGAATCTCAAACATGTAATAGTAAAAAAAAGTTCATTTCAAGCCCAAAGTATAATCTGCCAAAGACAAAGATGTTGTACTTCTTTACAGCCATCATTGAGTCCATCTTAACCTTCTCCATCACTATCTGGTACACTGCTAGTTAGCATTTTGTTTAAAATGTTCCCCAGTCCCAGTCACAGCCTGCACCATGTGCAATTTCATCATCATCATGTACAATTATTTTCATAGATTTTAATTACACTGAGAGCTGTACTGTATCTTGCTGTTGCAAACTGCAATGTCTCCACTGTGGGCTAAATTAAGGATTATTTGATGTTACATTTTAGAATTAAAGACAGCAGCCACTTAATACTCTTATATGTTTATTATATATTGATTGTATGTTTATTGTTTGCACCTGTCAACCAAAGCAATTCCTTTTTTGAGTAAACTTACTTCTTATTTATTTCTGGGGCCTAAAAACATAAAGCTAGATCTACACTAATGCAGGTATAGTTATCTGTAGAAAATATATTTATAGAAAAACTAAAACAAGCCATCCCTGCTATGCTATATAATCAGTAGGTGTACCGGCCAGTGAAGTGTTCTAAAATTACCAGTAGCCTTGTAGTCCCAGCTGGTATGTGCAGCTCAATATGGTCTACTAAGGTCTTTCCATGTTCTACTTACTTTCAACAGGCAAGTTTTCTCAATACCCATGAAGTTGAAATTGAACAAACCTTCAAAAATACAAAGTTCTGGTGAAGCTACTAAAGAGTAATCTGGAATGAAGACCTGTTGAATTCTATCTAGTACTCACCTTATTCAAGCCCAAAGTGAAATGAAAACAGTATACGGCTTCCGTTTTCTTTTCAAAGTCATGTCATTCATTCAGATACTCTGCTTCTGTTAAGATCCTATCGCAGTGGCAACATGTTTAGTTTTCAGTGGGAAACAAACTGTCTCCCCTCCGTCTCTAAATTTAGCTAAAACAGCTGAGTCACATGATACACTTGGCATGTGAGAATCATTTCCCCCAGACAAACGTCCACAGAGGTTGCATGAATGGACCAAATCTTCTGCATTCGTTTGAAATCATTAGAAATGTCTTTTATGAGGTTCATAAGTGACTTGGATTGAAGCTGCAGAGCTTGAAGAAGCACCTCAAAGGTAACAGAGAAATTCAAGTGTGACCAAAGACACAGAGAACAACTGTTAGCTTCACATCTACAGCCAGAAAATGATAAATATGCTAATCATAGAATTTGCATTGTGGAATTGAGTTTAATTTTTTAGCTCGTAAACCATCTGTCAGGCTGTTTGAGGTATTCCCACTCGTTCTTTCTCATTTCGATTTTGTATGATTCAAAGGATTTGGTCGCAACAGTTGTAAAAATGTAAAAATCATTTTTACAACCATGTAAAAATGATGACATTGCTGGGAATGAGTATTGGTGAAACCTTGTTGTTGTGGTTCCTACTCATGTACAGTAATAGCTGTTGGGTTGTGTTGGGTGAATCAAGCAAACCTAAGGTTTTGTCCTCAGTAAATCATGCAGAACAAATCACACAACATTAGGAACACCACATTTAATATAAATTACTCACAGTTAAATGCATAAATAATTATCTGCAATTGTCGCAAAAAATAATCAACGACAAATCAAAACTTGAATTAATACTTTTAAGAGCTACATAATTATAGTACAGAACCCTGAGTCACTAGTTTACTGCTTTTGATAATTTTGGCTTTAATCCCATTGAATGGAATGAATTACATAACTGTGTCCTTTGACTAAAATAACAGGTGAACTCAGGTAAAAGATGTTTCCATCAGCAGCTTGTAAATGTGAATGGCCTCTTTAAATAGAAAACAGGAAATGGTATTCACTTCCATGTCTAGGTTTTGTAGTCAGCCAAAGGTTGGACACTCAAACTCTCCATTTTTCTTCTGTCTGTTCTTCTGCTGGTACGTAATGTTTTATGCTCTTTTGTAGGTTAGTAAAAAGGAAACCAGAAAGTAATGTAACCTTTAACACAGATGAAGAGATGACATCTTATCAATTCATCATTATCATTATCAATATGCAGGAAAAACATGAATATGTTTCCACAATATGTCCACTTTCACTTGAAGTGGTAAATGTCAATAATGTCTCATAAACCTTTGAAAACAAGCAAATCCCCTAACATTTTGAAAGATTACTCTATAGGTGTGCCTATACATTGTTGTAGTTCCTGGTTAAGGGCTCATTATAAACGGTCTAATGCAGAGCTGCCAAACCTGCTTCTGGGGAACCCCCAACTAGAATGTTTTCACTTCGGTCTCTAGAAAATATGAATAAGCTTGTAAATCAGATCAGTGTTATATTCTGGTGTGTTGGATTAAAAAGGAATGAAAACCTACAGGACTGTAGACACAGGGTTGGGAAGACTTTATCTAGTACTTTAGAGGAGATTAGGAGAGTAAATATATATAGACAAGTTATTGCACATAAAGAATATTAGAGAATATTGCATGTTTTTCTAAAATATATACAAGTAACAGATAAGTAGTAGTAAGTCAATAGAGTGGCTGAGCGTTAAGTGAGTCGAATCCTGACCATACCGACATGGCACTGTGTCTTTAGGCAAGGCACTTCACCTTACTTGCCTCAGGGGGGAATGTGCCTGTACTTGCTTGCTGTAAGTCACTCTGGATAAGTGAAATGAAAATGTATTTGTAGCCTAAAAAGGCATTTGTTAGGCTTTAAGAACTGTCCTGTCACAACTCGCAATATCAGAAAGAACAAACAGTAATTCTTTAAGAATTAGTAAGAAGTGAAATACCTTCAATTTTCTTGCTGTGTTGAGAAAGTTAATGTATAAATTTATGTGTCGACTTCTAGAGTCAAAAAACAAAGTAATAATTGCACTTACTGACACTAAACATAGTGATACAAGGTACTCCTCTGGGCTGTGGAAACATTGGAATCGTTGCTTGTATGTATTTTAATTTGTGTTGTCATGTATTTGTATTGTCTTTTTATATGGAACTTTGAGTCCGGAATAAAGTATTCATTCATTCTTCTAATGAGGTGACCGTGACCCTGTAAGCCACTGAAACGTTGCCATCATTGTTTTATCAAGTAGATTTTTAGAAAGAAACAGACAAACACAAAATAATAATTGTTTTTGTTGTTACCCACCACATAGTTTAGGAAGAGGCATGCTGGCAAGTTTAATTGAATTGGTGTGGAGATTTTTTATATCTATAAACTATGTAAGCCATGCGATTCTACAAAGGGTTGCTATAGTCAGACTTAGGTTTAATTAAATATGAGCATCTTCAATTATTGCAGAAAACTGTTCCACCCACATTGGCAAACAATCCAGTTCTTGAAAACCAGCAGACTGCTGCACAGCTGTGTCCTGGAAAGCTTTCCTCCTCGTGCTTCAGTATTTGCTGCCCCCTAATGTCCTTTCCCCTTTATTGATGTCCACAAAATGTTGTCATACATTTATTAATCATACTATTATGTCATACTATTACTAACAAACTGTTGTTTGTTTCTCTCTTAGTTTATCCCATGAAAGAAGACAACACGAGAGAACGAAGATGGAGGGAGAAGATAGAATGATAAGAAAAGACAGTCTTGAAGGTGGGACTGAACTGGTGGATGTCTTTAAGATCCTCTCAGGTTTACCAGAGGAGAGACTGCAAAGTCTGACATTAAAGCTACATACTCTAGAAGGAAATGGCCTTGTGATGCAACATCTATGGCAATATCTCTCTGAAAGGGTAAACATTGGTGGAGGGACGGTCAGTAACTTCACAGTGGACAGAACAGCGATGACAGAGGACAACTTCATAGATCTGGCCAGGATTTTCACTGTGCTGGCTGAGGAGAAGTTGTGCGAAACTTTTCTAAGAGATTGTGCGTATAGGAAAGCCCTTAAGGCTTGCGAACACATGGCAGGAACTTATAAGGAGGGTCACGAGTATCCAAGACTGGCTCATCTGAAAAAAGAAGCAGAAAATGTCTGTGGTCCTCAGATCGAGGATAACGTTAACGATCCATTTTTCTTCACAAACTTCCCATCAGGGAAGAATGATTCCTCCCACCATGAATCGAATACAGCTTTGAATCCACTGAGCAACCACAGTCTTCCTTCTTCTCTACATACGTACATCTCCCAGAGTTTCCCCAGTCATTTAGAGATCAGCGTACCTCTAGCTAGTAACAAAGTTATGACATCCACCTTACCTGACGTACCAACTACTTCAGCTCTGGAAAGTTCCTCCTCCATCAAAACTCAGACCAACACACCAAAATGTCTTACAAACATGGAGGAAGAAGAGTCAGTGTTCTACTCGTTTGTGATCCTGCATGCCGAAGAGGATGTCAATTTGGCTGAAAGGCTGAAAGATAAATTAGAAGCTCTGAACATCGGTTGTGGAGCAACTTCCTCCCACTTTGCGATTCCCGGCAAGAGCACGCTGACGTGCATAGAAGACGCCATCGACAACTCAGCCTTTACGCTTCTGCTACTGACGAATAACTTTAACACCCGTCTTCTGGAAATGGAAACAAATTCAGCTCTAATGAACTCTATTAACAACCAACATAAGTACAACACCGTCATTCCTCTGCATCCAAAAGAAAATGTCATGCTCAAAGAAAAAATGCCCAAAATTCTGCAGATTCTGGTGCCATTAAAAGAAAATAAGATGTTTGAGAACCAAGCAAAAAAAGCTCTCAACCCAGCAAAGATTGAATATCAGAGGCAGGTGTGGAGTAAGGAGCAGAGACTGAAGGCAAACATGAGGAGGAAGGAGAGAGCGCGTCATCACCTCAAACTACAAAGGGATTACGTTCGTGGAAGCAAGGAGCTTGATGAACTACTCCAGGAACACAATCTTAACTTGCCACTGGGTGAACGGAACATCCAACATCCCTTGACGGTCCCTAGACCCAACATTCATATTGAGAATGCCAGTTATATCATCATTGGGAACGATTCCCAAATGACGGTGGGCTTAGATTGTAATAGCTTTGGGGACCAAGATTAGTTAATGGGCAGCACTGGTGGTTCAGTGGTAGGATTCTTGCCTACCATGCGCTGAAAGCCTGGGTTTCATTTCCGGTGGGGGTTTGAATCCCGGTCAATGCTTTGAATAAATGTGTTCGCCTCTGAAATTTCTCCATTAGGGGACTAATAAGGGATAAATCTCTTAACATGTTAGTAGTGTCAAGTTTATTTAAGCAAAAAGGGAACAGCAAGTGTTTTAAGAATATAATGTTGAGTGTACTAATGTGTAGTCCATGTCATCTAGAGGTGTAACAATTATGTCCATTCGATTGATTTATTCTGTAAAAATTTTGCTTTCAGGGAGTTTCCAATGAGTTATGTAATTGAAATGGGGACATGTGTATATTTCAGGCTTCAGCCTCCTATTGTCATACATTTTGGTTCTGCAGTTTACTACTTGGGTTTAGCAGGATATAACAAATATTTCAATCGAGATGGTCTTCTCACTTACATTGATTTGGGCATTTATGTATTTATTTAAATAAGTTTACCTTTTGACTGACTGGGCGTATCTTGTGGAATCAAAGCCCTTCCTGCAACACCACAGACTATATGACTGGGAATGAGTGCGTGTGTATCTGTGAGCCCTTTTAATGACATCTTATCAGACGTGGGCCAATGGGCTTGAGCAGATGAGCATGAAGTGTGCTGCCTGAGTGCCGTGCCTGAATGAGGCTTTGCTCATGAAGTTATGGTTCAGTTGGAAACAAATATTATTTTATACATTTGTTCCATACAGCAAATTGTGTTCATTTGATCTAATAGAGATAAGTTGCCTCTGGTTTGGTACTCTGAGTGCTATAATATATACTATACCCTGCTGCTGTGGTTAACTGCAATTTCCCCACTGAACCAGATCATAATTGCTGAGAGCCATTGATTCGATAAGACGCCCATTTTGATCACTCATTTCAGTTCCTAACAGTGGGTAAAGGATCCCTTGGTGGTGAAGTCATTCATTTTCAAGAGATATCTTCACTTCTTTTGTTTATAGAACTTTACTTGTAAGTGCAAAGAGCTGAGAATCAAGATTTCATGAGAAAATTTGGACAGTTATGTTGAAAATGAATTAATCTACCAACACTACTGAATTTATGTTAATGTTATTTTTAATTCCACTGATACATGGTCATACTTTCTTTTTTACAACAAATGATGCTATATTTATTTTATATTAATTAAACGTTAATTAAACGTTCATTGTCGTCACAAATCTTTCTCTTCTTCTAGGGAAATCATTTCACAAGGTATTACTCAGCTAATTTTGAGACTCTTTATATTCTGTAGTCTGATCAGACACCCAGATCAGACACCCAGGTGTCTTACTAAAGTGTCACAGTAATGAAGAGTAAAAGAGGCCAATGAGGTATGTCTGTCGTGTTGCTTTTCTGAATTTGAACATTCAGAATTTGAATTTGAACATTTGTGTTGAATATGCACTATATCATTTGTTTGTGCGTACATTTCATTTATTCTGTGGAAACACTGTTTAGAAAGCTAATTTAAGTTTATGATCTTACTTTTCTAGTTCTGACGGCATTGTTGGAGAATTTAAACCCTCAATAAATGTCTGTTGAAACTGAAGAACAATTTAGCCTTTGATTAAACTTGAGTGGAGTAACAGAAGTGTTCTTCAAATCATTTAGTTGCCTGGGATTGCAGCAAAAATTTGGTATGTATAACTTGTAAAATAATAGTAAAAATAAAGCTATCTACTTCGCGGATTTCACTTACTGCGGGTTATTTTTGGAACGCAACTCCCACGATAAACGAGGGTTCACTGTATATTGTACTATAGAATGAAACAAAACATCAAAACTTGTTTTAAGGCCCAAAATAAATACAGATATGAACGTTTTTAACAAAAACTCTGATAGTTTAAAGAACGGTTTTGTAAAACAGGAAATATTGTCTCTGGCGTATTTCACAGTCCGCCCGGTTGCGCAGGAGGCTGTTAAAAAAACACTGTAAAAAAAATCTGCGAAGCCGTATTAAATGAAGCGCGATATAGCGAGGGTTCACTGTACAAGTATATAAGAGCAACAAGAAGCACACTGTCAAACATGGACAGTACAAACATTTCAGAAATATAGTAACCTGTAGTTTAAATGCTTTTAACTTAGATAATAACCACAAATACAATATCAAGTGTTCATGAAGAATTCTGTAAGTCTCAATATCAGCAGTGAGCTACTCAACATTGTGGGTGCATATTGTGCACCAGAAAAAGGTCATGTGTAGTAAATAGTATTTTGTAACTCAGTTAAAGTTGTTTAGGCAAGTAGCAAGTAAGTTGGGTTGATACTATTGTTATCTGCAGTAAAAGACCCCCCCCCCCCCCCCCCCCCGTCCCTCCAAGAAATACAAATAAACTGGACCAACATTTTATTTTATTAATACCTTTATAGTTCCAACAAAACAATGTTAATTTTCAAGAAAAAAAAACAACATTCTAGAAACAGCACATATCAAACTAGCCTTAAACTGAGTGCTCTATGACCATTAATTCTAGTTGATGACTCAATACCCAAAGAGAAAGTCCACATCACCAATGCACACATATTAGCTTCTTGGATTCTCCTCAGAAATATGAAACTAACATTTGTCTCCCAGCATTTAGGTCCTCAGGATGTAGCCATTGCTTCAGTAACAGATGGACTTAAAACAAGAACACACGCAAATTATTATGAATTCTGACTTATGACCTGTGTCCCAGTTATGTATTTCCATCAGTGATACTGTATAATGAAGGGGAATATGGGTAACAGCAGCAGACAACACATTAAAACCTAGCTGATGATACAAACAAGACAGTAAGTCATGCATGATGACTGTTTTTTTGCATGATTAGGCATCAGTGGTGGTTTGTTTATTTCAGATCAAGCACCATGGTGGAAGGGTTCTCCAAGTAAGACCTCCACAGGTTAGAGAAGCGGCACATGGTGGCCCCGTCGATGATCCGGTGGTCTGCTGACCAACTGACATTCATGATGTGGGCTTTTGCTACATCACCTGCTGAGTTGAACCTTGGAAGGATCTAGGAAGGGACATACAACCAGGTTACTATATTATAAGGCAGCATTTTACAGCACTGAAACGTATTAGGACAGTGAAGAACTGTTTTGGCTCAACACTTGAACTTTTGAAAAATGATTACTGAAGCATTAAGTGCATTTATGTTGAGTTACCAAACTGATGACAGACACTGTCAACTTTAAAACCATTTGTTTCCACAACATTAGAATGGTCACTGCCAAGCATCGACTACAGTGTTGTAAAACTTACTGGACTTTATAACATTGGAATCACATTATGACAATCACTATTTGCTTGATAAGAACTCAACTGGCAAACCCATATATATATATACCCATATACCCATATATATATATATATATATATATGCTTAATTGACTGTACAGTGAGAGTAAACAAGCCGCTAAACTACCGTTTTAGCATTTAACAAATAATTACACAAAGATTTGTGACGTTATTGACATTTGTGACTGTAGCTTGCTAGTCACAAAACCTAAAATTAGGCCAAAACTGTCAAAACTAATGCTGAACGGACACAAGCAGAGCAAATGGGACCATGTGGGACCTTGTCTGTGTGGTGCAATGGCTAACACACTCCATTAGAAAATAAAAACAACAAAATTCAAAATCCTAAAATGTTACTAAATATATACAACTACAATGCAATACACTGTACAATATACAAAAATATTGAAATAAGTATTGTTTTGTGGTTACATTGTAGTTATGGTAATCTGATGCTAAGAAGTCTAAGACAATCTAGTGTCACCAAAAAAACCTTCAATGTCCACATTATTTATTTGTGTTTTGAAACCAAACACACCAAAGCCTAGCTATGCATTTTAACACATTCTGTTCTTGATAAAAGGTCGATTAACATTTGATTTGATTCAGAAATTCACCAACCTGAATCTTTCCCAGTGCACCAATGGCCACTTCTGGGGGCAGAATCACTGGCTTTGCATACGTGCCTCCAATCTAAGTTAAACACAAAGTACAACAGATATATTTTTTAGGTCAGAACAATTTCCTTAATTTCCACTAACCACAGTCAAAAATACAAAATAAATAAAGGTCTCATCATTTATTTACATTTTGATCAACTAGGAGACACGTCTTAATTTTTGTGCTTTTTCTTCCTGTTTTAACCCTATATTTTCTCCTTGGGAACAGAAAACAGTTCAAAGAGGATGAAATCATGTTTTCTTCAATTTTAAATGCAAATGCACTATTATTTTACTGAAGACCCACAATTTCAGTCCTTGAATGTTTTCTAGTGAAAAGTTGTGAACAGGGACGTTTCATTAATGTTCCTTTCAGGGCTACGTACAATTCCAGAAGTCATCATTTATCCACACAATCTGAAAGATCATACACAGTGCTTTACTGTCATGGCAATGAGTAAAATGAATAGGCCAATTCAATTTACAATGACCTTTTTCTTAAGAAAGCTGAATATCTCAGTATTACAACTTTCACATTTTAGTGAATAAGGCTCTCTGCTTAAAAAAAACCTTTACAACTTGTGTGTCTTGTGCACTTACTGATCCAATGTTGGAGAGACTGAAGGTTCCCCCTGTGAGGTCAGCGGTTCCCAGCTGGCCATTAGCACCAAGTGTCTGTAGTCGATTGAGCTCCACAGCGATGTCAAACACACTTAGAACCTGGACGTTCTTCACATTTGGAACCAACAGCCCCTGGTTTGTGTCCATGGCTAAGCCAATGTTGTGGGCTGCCTGTTAAAGAAGCAGAGGGTAGATACAAGCAGACAGAAGTTAGTGTTACATCAGCCTCCATTGGGACACATATATGACTTTGGGATGTGGTGTTTTGATATCCACGATTCTGCCTTTTCATTTAACATTAGAAGTGCTGAGCAGGATTCATTCGTGAAGAAAGATTTTATTGCATCTTTGAACTCAATCTAGTTCCAGGACTCTGATTTCTAGAGGTTTCCTAGTTACACGTTTTCTCAATCAGTGTTCTAAAGTTTCAAAATCACGCCAGGGAAAGTTAATAAAAATCTATTTTGCTTATATTTTTTATTTTATTGTGCATTTCCCCCCCAATTTGCTTTCCTATCAGCAGACAGGGTTCCCTTGCACAAGTCTATCATTAAGAAAAAGGTTACACAGGCTATATAAGACATGTCTATCAAAAATATGTATATACTATATACATATTATAATTTTGTGCAAAATTAAGTGAAGTGAAGTGAAAAAGTTGCACATGGTTGTGTGTGTGTTGACAGGTAAGCACAATTCTAATATCAAGAATAGCTGGAAAAAAGACATCATCCAGCTGCTAAATAATCACCAACAGTCAACGCATCAATAAAGGTGATAGTATATAGTGAACCTAAGTCTACACAGAGGGGGACTGCTGATTTCAGAATTCACATTTATGTCATGCTTCTAAAATGTGAATTATTACATCCAAGGGGCACAAAAAAACGAATTCAGAGAAAACGTACTGAACTCCAAAACACCACAAACTGATGAGGATAACTTCAGTCGTACCTTGTAGGTGATATTCTGACAGGCTTCATCTAGCGAGGCATTGAGAATTGGGAAATGCAACAAGCCAAGGGAGGCAGCCTGCATAGACACAAATACAATAGTGAGGAAAAATACACAAGTTTGTGTCAACAACATTCATAAATGCTTCATGCCATCATCTACAGACGTGCCAGGTAAATACATGACTTCCTTCATAAAAGGGGTTAATAGATAAGATAGATAGATAAGTCCTTTATTGTCATTACACGTCATGCAACGAAATTTGGTGGATACTCCCAAAAGCAGCAGCATTTAAAATAGAATGTACATGTACATAATAAATATAAAATGTAGATATAATTTTATTTTTTTTAAGAGTAGGAGGAGGTAGACAGAGGTGAGGATGTTCTGGTGTTTGGGGTGTGTGGGGTGGGGTGGGTTCATGTGTCTGTGTGTGTCCGTGGGCAGTTGCAGTCCTTATGGCCCAGGGGAATGGGCCATAAGAATAATGATGAAACACCTTGATGAAGAAGGGCATGTAGCTGAGCTTCACCCCTCGGGACTCAGACAAACTCTTCAGCTCTGCTCGTAGCTGGACAAGCCGTGTCAAATCCACCTCATCACAGTACCCAAAGTGGGGGATCTTTAAGGCAGCAGTCATTGTCCTCACCATTGCTTTATGGAAACCTGAAAAGAACAACAGAGAAAGTGCATCAAATTAACTACAGAAGGACATCAGAAGAGCCTCCTAGGCAGGGAAGTGGTGGTACAATTCATGACAATGGAATGAACTGCGATCCCCAACAGTTCACAGGCTGTTTCTACCAGCTCTCTTCCATAGAGCTGCAGGAGCTGAACCAGTAGCACATCTCAAGGCATGGTCAGACAAGCTAGCTCGCTTGATGCATGGACAAGCTGGTCTCAATGTTAGGCCTACTACGAGAGGCTAGTGGCTGTAACTATAGTCTGCCAACAGTAGGTCTATGGAAGGAGCTATTTACATTTTCTCTAATATTTAAGGGTCTGATAAATCCAGTTTTTCTGGCGAAACAGTTATTGTTCTCTATACACTGACAGGGAATGGTCCAAGTAAGATGGCATTTCGGATGTCTGCTTGCTCTGAAATGTCTCTGAGTCATACACTGGACTGGGGCTTGTGTGTTTGTATCAACACAGAATGGTGCTACAACTTTATAACAAAACTACAACTACCGGCAACATTTAGCCCTGGGTTGATAACAGAGCAATCATGTCAACGTTTCTTTTTCATCGAACCCTCAAGTAAAGTTCTCCTTTAGTGTGTTTGGTTAATCTGCCAGATGCCATGACATTTATTTTGGCCAACATTTTAACTAAATGAAAGAAACTTGTTTCTCTTGACCATCTTGTTTGAGCTGATGAATGCACCTTTCAGGTTAGGACTTATAAATGGGACATCCCATCCCCGCTCCTACAGACCGCACTGCTAATCAATTCATGGTATCAATTACATGTATGTTGTTTCAAACGCAACATTGTTCTGCTGGAACCACAGTGCCGTGTGAAACAACACAGACATGAGACTGCAAATGACTAATGACCTCAACATTTTACAGTGCACATGCATCCATGCTAATGCTAGATGCAGTGGTGTGTGTCTATTGAGGTGTTATTGATGCATGGGTCCATTCAGTCCATTCTAGATATGCAGGACTGTTGTGGAAATTAGCAATGTAACGTTAGCGCAACAAACTAGCCATTTTTACAAACAATACGCAAAACTGAAGGAAAGGGGTAAAACAGAGAATTGGGATTTGCCTTTGATCCAGATAAATCTGTCCCAAATTTGCTGGGCCAAGCACTTTGGCACAAACACTAACTAACGCTAACTACATTTTAAACCTGCTTACATTATAGTCTGCTGATTTATTTACATGCTTTTTCACCAGTCAATTTTGCCATGATTTGAGATCCAATAGAGTCAAGTAACAAGACGCATTCAGTTTAGGTTTAGTTAAAAAGTTCAAAAATTACCATTAAACCTGCGTATCAAAGTCAACAACTAGTCATCAACCTGTATAACAGGGAAATCAATATTAACATTCCAAAAGTGACGATATTGATGACCTCTGAGCTGGATTCTGTCTCTGTAGGCTGACTGCTCTGGATTCTGTCTCTGTAGGCTGACTGCTCTGGATTCTGTGTCTGTAGGCTGACTGCTCTGGATTCTGTCTCTGTATGCTGACTGCTCTGGATTCTGTCTCTGTAGGCTGACTGCTCTGGATTCTGTGTCTGTAGGCTGACTGCTCTGGATTCTGTGTCTGTAGGCTGACTGCTCTGGATTCTGTGTCTGTAGGCTGACTGCTCTGGATTCTGTCTCTGTAGGCTGACTGCTCTGGATTCTGTCTCTGTAGGCTGACTGCTCTGGATTCTGTGTCTGTAGGCTGACTGCTCTGGATTCTGTCTCTGTAGGCTGACTGCTCTGGATTCTGTGTCTGTAGGCTGACTGCTCTGGATTCTGTGTCTGTAGGCTGACTGCTCTGGATTCTGTCTCTGTAGGCTGACTGCTCTGGATTCTGTCTCTGTAGGCTGACTGCTCTGACAATTAATAACATGTTTTCTTTGAAGGTTTACACAATCCGTACATCAATCAAAACCAGCCCACATCAAAATGAGGTTTGTGACAGAACCAAAATAGATGACTTGTAGACTTTTCAGCCATTACCCTTTAGGGGCTCTGTGACATCTTTCCCAGTGAAGACCGGTTTGGGCATGACCGGGCTAGTAGCTTTCAGTGGTGCCACCTCCTTAGGTTTGGTGGCAGTGGGCACGGCTGCAGGGGGCTGGATTTCAAGGAATGGACTAGGGGGCAAGATGGCCCCCGTCTGCTTAGCCAGGAAGTTGAGGATGTCCTCTTTAAGAATTCGTCCATCTTTTCCAGTTCCGACCACTTCACTCAGCTTGATCTTAAAATATTTAAGGAAAGGAGGAACAGAAAATATGTTAATTGCGGTCAATTTACCAATGACTGCATAAAACACTTGTCAAGTGAAAAGTCAAATATAAACAAGGACATAGGGATCCATATTTTGCATGTAATCATTAAGTTGTGAAATGGCTATTATTCGTTTGTTTCCCTATGGTGCTAAATAACTCAGATCCAGATTCATTTATTTATAAAAGGAACAATGCACATTAATTAGTTAGCCTGGCAGGCTAGTTTTCATCTGTAGTCCCTTTGCCAGTTCTTAAAAGGCAACCTGGTAAAAACAACTTAAAAGCATGAAAGCATAAAAACGTATTTCATGATTAAACTCCCAAACTAATGTACAAAAACAATCCCGCATTTAGGTGTCTCCCTGAAGCTACTGATATGTTACTGCCTTGAGAAAGACTGATTACACTACACTCGCTACTGATGGGGGCCCTGCCATGTCAAGGCATGGGGGAGAAGGGGGCCCTGCCATGTCAAGGCATGGGGGAGAAGGGGGGCACACCACCTTTTATGAGGCAGTTGATGGCTACTACTGGCTATGGATGAGACATGAAAACTCTAATGTGCAGCGACACCAGCACAAATATTACATTCATGGAAGAATCAGCAAAATAAAAACTTTTCCTCGCCACAAAATTTAGCTTGAAATTTAGTTGCAAAAAGATCCAGGCTAGCCTGATGTATTTTGGAAACAAGTCCTGTGGAGGTTAACTGGAGACCTTAAAACATACATTTTGGGCAGCAGAGACCAAAGGTTTGTTTGTGGAAAAAAGGTTGTAGAAGCAGAGGACTAGATCAGTCATGCTTATGGCCTGGATTCCAATACATTCTGGAAGCAAACATCAAACAGTAAAAAAGCTGAAGATGAAAAGGCTTCTACAACAGGATAATGATCCAAAACACCTCAAAATCCACAACAGACAAAGAGGTGCAAGATGATTCACTGGCTGTAATACCTGCCAAAGGAGCCGTTACTAAGTACTGACCATGCAGGATACCTCCATTTTTACTTTGGCACTTATTTTTTCTTCAAAACTGTAATAGAAGGAAATAAATAAAAGTAATCTTGCTTGTGATAGAAGTTTGAAATGAATTCGGTCTCCGATATGGATTATGACTATTACTTACTTATATGGATTATGACTAGACTTACTACCAAAGTGTGTTAAAACCTTCCAGAAATAAGATTAGGAACTGCTTCTTGACCTAATGTTAGTTTCCCTATTGAGGGCCTTGTTGTTTTTTTTTGCCAAGTTCTAACCCAGACTGGAATCTGTTACTGGCAGTGAGGTATATTATCATAGTACTTGCTTTCCTACAGGTTCACTTTTGCCCGTTTGAGATGCATGCCATGTAATAACCAGGTCCAAAGCTTCCGCTAATTACCACTTACATTAGTTCTTTCTGGGTTGTTTTTTTTCCGCAAAATAGCAATTTATAGTGTGGTTAGGTTTCTATGTTGCTGTCACTAGCTAGCAAATGGATCTGAGCAGACACCAGCTACCTAAGTTAGTTAAACTGTCCTACATAATGTTTGCTAGGTAGGTAACTGATGTCAGTCTTACGGTGGGTGAACTAATAATTTAACATGTCGACATTTCACTCTGTAAATATATTACAAGGTGCTACGACTCAACATTTTTATAAAATGGTGCTTCTTCCTATTCCGTTTTGAACATGTTATATTTTTGTTTATTCTATTGTACGTATGTCATTGCTATGAAGCATCTGGCCCAATCTGAATATCATTGACTGAAGTCAATGATGGCACGTTTCAAACTAAAATAAAAACATTTTCACCAGATGTTGTTAACCACCCAAGTAATCCATACATAAGAAATCATAGTAAATACATTTAGAACTCAAGTCATTACGTATTCATTTGATATTACACAGGGATAAATAAATGAACACGCTTACTGATGTTTATTTAATACATAAAGGTTTTATAAAAAGCATTTATTGGTAAAGCTTCAAGGCGCCTCCTGCATGGAGAACGTAGTTCCATGAGTTGCTCTGGAGGGAATTTGGCTCATTCTTCCACACAAGTCTTCAAATAGAAGGTTCCAAAAGCTTCTTCTATGAATCTTGATCTTCAGTTCTTTCCATAAATTTTCAATAGGATTTAAGCCAGGTGATTGGCTGGGCCATTCCTTATTTTCTTTGAAACCAGAGAGTTTCCTTGGCTTTGGTTTGGGATCTGCAATGTTCACCCTTGTCTCATCTTCCTGGTAGATAGCAGCAGATTCTTGTCAAGAATGTCTCAGTAAACTCGCCCATTCAACCTTGATGTTTGCCAGTAGCAGTTGTTGAAAATCAGCTGCCCACCATGATGTTCCCAGTGCCAAACCTCTCTGTTGGTGTTTTAGGGTGCAGTGCCACTTCTCTTAGCATGGTGTGTATTATAACATCCAGATAGTTCAATATGGTTCTCATCTGACCCCACTATATCCTCCCTGTATTTGACTGGCTTTCCCAAATGATGTGCAGCAAACTTCAAACAAGCTTCAACATGCTTTTTTTCCCCAGCAATGAGAGTCTTGCGTGGTGAGCGTGCATACAGGCCATGGCAGTGTTACTTACTGTTTCTTTGAGACAACAGTACCTGCTAATTCCAGGTCTTTCTGAAGATCTTCACAAGTGGTCCTTGGCCCTTGGACAACTCTTCTGATTATTCTCTTAACTCCTCTGTCAGAAATCTTGCGAGGAGCACCTGGTTGAGGCAAATTTATGGTGAAATGATTGTCTTTCCACTGCTGGCCCCAACAGTGCTGACTGGAACGTTCAGAAGCTTTTAAAATGCGCGTGTAACCAAAGCCATTGTTATGTTCTGCAACAGTGAGGTTGCAGCGGTCTTGAGACCCATCTTGAGATGTGTCGTGTGTGACTCCTTGGTAATGAGACCTTTTTGTAGACCAAACAGTGAACCTCAAAGTCCATTCAATTTTACTATGAAAATCATACAATTTGAAACTGCCGCTGTAAAACACCCAAATTCCAAAATAAAACAATAAAAACGCCTTAAAGATAGCTCCAACTTGTTCTGTCTCTGGTCTGTACCTTTGTCACGTCCCAAAATGTGCACACAGACCACATTAGATCTACTGACAGACGTGAGAATAAATAATTTAATTGATGAGAGTTGTACTCATCTCACTACAGCCATTAGCCTAAAAACCGCTGCAAATTCCACTAGTAGTATTCATTTATAATCTATGGGCGACTGTTGCTCTTCTACATTAGATTCTTCCTCTGATTCAGGCTCCAACATACAAGGTACAACAGTTAATTTCTCCATGGTATCTCTACCATGGATATTCTTAGCCATGTTTTAGCTCTGCAGCTTTGCTCATTGTAAACCAACCAACCCATGCAAAGCTCTTCTAAATATTCAAGATGATGCCAAATAATTCTAGAGACATTTCCAGGGTTTCATTATGTTGCATAGAACAGCCTGTGTCATTCCACATTATTACACACAACTAAACGTCTGGACTTACTTATTTTGGTTTCCTTGTATGTATGGATTACTTGACTTATAACCAATATCTGGTGAAAATGTCATGTCAATAGCACCTTTGTAAATATATTCATTAAGAAAGATGAAAAGAAAAACTGAGGAAACATTTTGACATTTTCAAAACGTATTTCACGTGCTGTTTATACCCCCTATGTATAATGTCATGTTTTTACCCCCCCAGAAAAGCATGAAAATGGGGGAGATCTCTGTGAAGGCAACCTGCTATTGGTTGAGTTAGGGGAGATCTCTGTGAAGGAAACCTGCTATTGGTTGAGTTAGGGGAGATCTCTGTGAAGGAAACCTGCTATTGGTTAAGTAACAATCTGACTGTAGTGTTAAGAGCGCAATAGGAACATAACATGTCCTAACTCAGGCATCACCAATCCTGGTCCTCGAGGTCCGCTGCCTGACAGTTTTCAATGTTTCCCTGCTCCAGCACACCTGATTCAAATAAAGGGTCATTATGAGGCTTCCACAGAGCTTGATAACGACCCATTCATTAGAATCAGGTGTGCTGGAGCAGGGAAACATCAAAAACTGTCAAGACAGCGGACCTGGAGGACCAGGATTGGTGATCCCTGTTCTAACTATTAACAGTTAAAGTTTCTATCTCTACTGGAAGATACAATTCTGGTCTATTTTCCCCCGAAAATATGTATCACTGTCGTGTGCTGATTGCCAATTGGGATAAGCATCCCATTAGTATTAATTAGGCCACATTACACAGACCAACAATACACATGTTACACAGGGACAGGGGGGAAAGCTAGAATTAGCATTAGAATCTGACTAACAATTGAGCAATAAAACCTCTGAGAACAATATTCTATATGAAATGCTGAAATTCCAAACTCATGTCATTCACAATGGATCATTGAAAACATTTCTAGGAAATTTGCAATTTTAAGGAAAAAAAGAAGGTAATTTGGTATTTAAAAGCTGCCTCACCTTCACAAAATGTTGGGACGGGGGCAATAAAAGGCTGAATAATAAACTGGAGGAACATTTTGCAACTAAATATACTATGAAAAAAGAGTATGTTAGAGGCAGAGTCAGATCAAGGACAGAGATTAACCAGTCGGGAAAAAAACTGTATCTACATATCGTGGAAACATTTCAGAATAATGTTCTTTCAGACTTTGAGTACATATCATAATACAATTATTCTGAGGATCTAGCTAGCTAAATCTCTACGTGTAAGGGACAAGGGTAAAAAGAAATACTGTATTCGGACACAAGTGGTACTGCATAAAAACCAGGCATGATTCTGGAATGGAAATCATGACATGAGCTCAGAAAACACCTCCTGAACTTATTATCTCTGAACGCAGTTTGCTGATTCCTCCACTAACGCAGGTTAAAGCTCTATCATGCAAAGAAGAGCCCGCATGTGAATATGAAACACAGCCATATTCTCTGGGCTGAAGGTCATTTCTGGAAATGTACTGAGGCAGTGAGAAAAACCGTTCTGTGTTCAGCCAGTCAGCTAGCAGATCTGGAAAGCAATACCAATGCTGAAAGGTATATACAGGTTTTAGAGCAACATCTCTTGCATCCAGCCGACACCTTTTCCATGGAAGTTATTGCATATTTTAGTAAAACAATGTTAAACCACATCCTGCATTAGTTACAACTGCATGGCTTAGTTATAGAAGAGTCTGGATGCTGAACCAAACTGGCTGCGGTGCAGACCTCTGAGTAGCTTAAAACATTTGATGGATCATGACACAAAAACTATGACAAAGACCCAGGACTGTTGAGCGGTCTGCATCAGACACCAGAGGAATATCATTCCTCTCCCACAACTCCAGCAACTGGTCTCCTCAGTTCCCAGATTGTCCTTTCTGAGCATCTGTTCATAGATAAATCATGTAAAAACTGTCCCTTTTTATGAGAAACACGTAGGAAAGTCTTTACAAGGGAACAAAACCTGTTTCAAAGAGCAGGTAACGGTGAAAACATTTAACGGATGAATCCCTATGTGCATTCGTATTACTATTATGTTTCTCACACACACGGACACACACACACACACTCTATGAAATGAGCAGTTTTAGTCCCTTAGCTGTATCCACAGGTTTAACTCTGGCCTCCTTTTGGATACCTCGTAACTATAAGTAAATGTCTAAAAATGTGGCAAAAACTACTTTTCTAATGACACAAACCAGCACAAATGCTACCTATTTTGGGGTCATTTGGATCATTTGGATGAGTGACCTCAAAATGACAGCAGTATAATTGTTTGTTAAGTGCAGAGCACAAACAACTGTTTTAAGATTTTCTCAAGGTTTTGTGTTTGGTGGTGTGCCAACTTCACATCAGTGAATATGTTATAGAGCTTTGTCATTTCCATGGTCCCAGGAGGTTTCATAAATTATTATAAAAACATATCTATCCTTTAAAACCAGCTATGGTAGTTCTGAGATGCAGAATCTGCCACTACAGTATTTTATTTCAGTTTATGTTAGGTAGCCAAGATGTATTTCCCAAAAATCACATTTGGTCTGGTACTAATATACAACTGTATGTTTAACCAACTTAATTATAAGCCATTTCACAACCAACAATTTAGCAATGTGTGAGTGTATTCATAACATTTAGACAACATTTACACTTACATTGTTCTCCATGGCTAACCGCCGTACTGCAGGTGTGGCTTGAGTCTTATGCCCCTTGATTTCCTGGTGAGTGTGCTCATCATGTGACATCGCTGGTGTCTCAACAACATCTTCTTCATGGGCCACCTCTGAAAAAAGAATCAGGCATGAAATAAAGATCGATTTCATAATATCCATGTTCCCAAAGTATCAGCTGTTTGTTGGCTTTTTGTTGCAAATTAATTTGCACAATAAAAGCTATGTATTTTATTTAATGGAGGCTAGTTTCATGCTAACCAGAAGCTGAAATTTAGCAAAACTGCAGGTTATCCAATAACAAAGAACTTGAATGTAGTTTAGGAATGAAAATAACACCTTGCAGTATAATTTTTGGGGGGGATCAAATGCAATTCAGTTGAATGCATAGCCTGTGCATTCCCACATACACAGATCATTTCTAGAACAGCGGCTCTTAACCTGGGTTCGATCGAACCCCAGGGGTTCGGTGAGTCAGTCTCAGGGGTTCGGTGAGTCAGTCTCAGGGGTTCGGTGAGTCAGTCTCAGGGGTTCGGTGAGTCAGTCTCAGGGGTTCGGTGAGTCAGTCTCAGGGGTTCAGCGGAGGTCAAGACACACATCCGACTCATATGATTTGTGATGACACTACCAATTAAAAAGGGTTCGATGAATGCGATGAGTCCTGAGTTTAATTGATCATAGTATCGGCAAACCTTCCGGAGATGTACTGACCCTCTGCAAACCTAATGCAGAATGTAGGTTCGTATGCACATAATCTGTTTATGTTGAGGGTTTATACATTTACTTTTATTATATAAAAGGAAATAGGAAAGGAAAGGAAAGTCATATTTGACTTTGATCCATTTAAAACGTGTCACAAATGATTATTACTTATGAATAATGAATTATAGTCTCCTGCTTGTGGCACATGTCCATTAAACTGCCATTTACAAGCTTTCTTTGGGGGCTTGAATATTGCTTGGCAGGAAAAGGTCGAGGACTCATTTTAATTCCTCCAAATCAACATTTGGCGACAATCTTCATGTTATTTATTGGAAAGTCTATCATTTATAACTGTGCATATGCTAAAGCTGTAGCATCCAAATGTCATTCAGTTTCAATAGTAAGGCTACAGACATAAGTAGTCAAAACCTATTTTCAGGAATTCTATTAATTAATTGTGTGTAGCTTTGGTAAGGCACAATCTACATTCTACCAAATATATTTTTTGTGTAATAATTATTACTATTAGTTTCCCCACCCTAATTAGCCACAAATTGTTTTTACTACATAGTGTTTTGTTGCTAAATTTGCATCTTGTTACGATCAATGTGGCCTTGTATCAGCGAAGGTTCTGTCACATGATTTTGCCAGAATTTAGCTTATTGGCTCCAGTGAAGAGTTGCACTGTATACCGGTACTGGTACTTTAAAAAAGTACTGGCTTTTTAGGAACAATACCATCCTGGCATTAAAAAAGTATTTACAATTATTTCAATATTTTATTTTATTTAAGCTTCTATTACACAAAATATTAATGGCACTTACAGGGATTCCAGGGTTCTCAAAGAGTAAAAGAGAAAAACCACAAACATGCGTTAAATCCAAATTGTTCAAGAACAGCAGTTTACCGTCAGCTCAAGCCTTGGGTATTTCTGTGAATTTTACATGACTTTTAAGAGATTTTTAATTCACACCTGATGCTAAGGAATGGGTGGTGTTCGAGTTCAAGCAATACTAATATGAATTTAGAAGAATTGAGATTCACTACATGAATCTTGAATTTTTTTTCTTTCCATCTTTCATCAAGACCACAAAACTGTATTCAGCCTCAGGGGACATGATACAGTATGTTATGGTGGTGGTGTACAATACAGTCACATTTATTCTCACAGATCATTTTTTCCAAAAAGTGTGCAAACAAATATCAAGTTAAGGGTGCCAACAATGTTGTCCGGTCCATTTTTTGAGTTGTGTGTGAGATTTTTGTAAATAAGCTTTTTTTTGTGTGTTGTTCCAGTACATACAAAGAAAATAAACATGTATATAGTGTGTATAGTAAAAAATGCAACAACACCTTTCTGAGAGAAATACTTAATTGTCTTGAAAAATGACAGGCGTGTCAATAATTTTGGCCATGACAGTATTTGTCAGCGTGACCAAAAATGTCTCGTCTGCAAATGACAATACAGGATCCATATTTTCTAGAAATATATTCTGAAATAATTGATTGTGCATTCATACACTCACCTGCACCGGACTCCGTCTCAATATCAACTAAGGGTGTGCCAACTAATGCTGTAGAATCCACGTCATAGTACAGTTTTCGGATGACACCATCATAGCGGCTCGTGATGGTGACAGAAGCCTTGTCACTCTGCACCTCACATATGCTGTCAAACTGGGACACCTTGTCTCCTTCCTTTATGTACCTGACAGAAGAGACACACATTACCGAGGGACACTGCAGAAAGCCAACAGTCAAATCAGCTGTGTTCACAGTGTGAATCCACTACAAACGAGCGGCACGTTGGGCATTGGATTCCAACACATTTTTTAATGAAACGTGTACGTCTGTATTTTAAGTGAGATTGTGACTTTGTATGAACCTGTTGGTCTTTGAGTGTTTCTGAAGGCAAACGGTGCATTGTGTTAAAAAAGGCTGTAGAGGACACACACTGTAAGTACACATGATAATGCTCATCAAGGATTTCATGATAATGCTCATCAAGGATTTCATGATAATGCTCATGAGGCATTTCA
Organism: Neosalanx taihuensis; assembly: GCA_030340665.1. Classification (NCBI taxonomy): domain Eukaryota; kingdom Metazoa; phylum Chordata; class Actinopteri; order Osmeriformes; family Salangidae; genus Neosalanx; species Neosalanx taihuensis. The sequence continues at coordinate 580,052 of JARGSH010000047.1, read as the reverse complement.
TGACAATGATCATAAAGGATTTCATGATGGTCTACAAAAAGGATACACGAGTGGATACTAGAATAATAAGAATATTGTAATAATACTAGAATATTGAGACCAACTGACTTGATCATTCAGACACACCCACATGCACACACAAGACAAAGATACATGGAAGTAATTTCTTCCAGATAGAAAGGTGTAAAATATAAGGGATGGGAATTTATTCTGATGAATGGTCAACTAAAGGTAACCTAAGTATTTGGATGCATGTTGACAGACAACATTCTTTCTTGGCTAATTTTTGCTGTCAGTGTTTAATTGTTGAACTTCCATCATAAAATTAGTGTTAAAAAAGAAGGGTGTTTTTCTTCAAATTTGCCAAACTTGACAAATAAGTTTGATCTTATTTGTTAAATAAGTTAAACTGGCTAATAAGTTTATATTTGTAAGATGAATATTTCATCTAGTCCAAAATAAACACATTTAGAATTAACCAGAGCTTGAATCTGCTTCAGATGTACCTTGTCTGTATGCACTGCAGTTTTGTATTGAAAATCTCTATAATTTTGTAATTTGAGACCTGTAAGTTTATTTATTTTTACCTGTCATCAATATGCCCATTGGGTATGCAATAACACAATTTGATAAGTGCGGTGGTGCTAGAGAAATGCAACAGTGTCCCACACTCAACTAAAGTTCAATTGTTCAAATTTCAATTGTGATCTGAGAAGTATCAAAACCCCTGGAGAAGAAAGGTCATCACCTGCTGCATCAAAGGCATCTATAATTACAGGAATCTGTTTCACCGACATCACAGGCACTGCGCCCTATCTATGATCACAGGAATCTGTGTCACCTACATCACAGGCACTGTGCCCTATTTATGATCACAGGAATCTGTGTCACTGACATCACAGGCACTGTGCCCTATCTATGATCACAGGAATCTGTGTCACCGACATCACAGGCACTGTGCCCTATCTATGATCACAGGAATCTGTGTCACTGACATCACAGGCACTGCTCCCTGTCTATGATCACAGGAATCGGTGTCACCGACATCACAGGCACTGTACCCATTGGGTCTGCAATAACACTATTTGATCAGTGCGGTGGTGCTAGAGAAATGCAACAAAGTGTCCCACACTATGATCACAGGAATCTGTGTCATCAACATCACAGGCACTGTGCCCTATCTATGATCACAGGAATCTGTGTCACCAACATCACAGGCACTGTGCCCTATCTATGATCACAGGAATCTGTGTCACCGACATCACAGGCACTGTGCCCTATCTATGATCACAGGAGTATGTGTCACCAACATCACAGGCACTGTGCTCTATTTATGATCACAAAAATCTGTATTACAGACATCACAGACACTGTGCCCTATCTATGATTACAGGACACAGTTAATTACATCACCAGCACTATGCACTAGTTTTGATAACGCTTGGAAATTACAACTGGAAGGCACTTTAAATCTTATGAGTGAATGAACATATTCATGGAATAAAATTAAAAACATAGATATTTGCAATACATTACTGAAGTGATAGACTGATTTGCAGCAGTGAAAGTGATTCAGCATAGGAGTCTCTCACATAGTATATGAAGGTATCATAGGACATTTTGTGAATACATTGTATTTTGTGAATACCCTGTGTTACCGTGGGTTCTCTCCGGGCACTCCGGCTTCCTCCCGCCATCCAAAGACATGCATGTGGTAGGTTAATTGGACATTGTGGAAATTGTCCCCAGTGTATGACTGTGTGAGTGAATGGTTGTCTCTATGTTGTCTGTCAATGTCTGTGTGATAGCCCTGCGACTAGCTGGCCCCAGTCCAGGGTGTACCCTGCCTACGGCCCGGAAGTAACTGGGATAGGCTCCAGTCACCCGTGACCCCTAACGGGAATAAGCGGAAGAAAATGAATGAATGAATACATTGTTTTATAATTCATCCCAAAACAAACGTCTTATCACTCACCTTTATTTTGTTCCATAAGAATGACATAACATTTTTATTTTATGCAGAATGCTGCAGTCAGTCAGTTGTTGATGGTTACAGTAAATAAATGGTGAATGACAATGACAGGTGTTCTTCTTCATTATGCATTTTTTGGCTGGTGCGACTTCAACTCCGACGTGATTTATAGTCCGGAAAATACGGTAAACGCACGCCATGACCAAAAGACCAGTACTCATCCACGTTTTGGCTAGCTGGTGGCTTGTGAATGATCCATTTACAAATTAGACTTTTATATTTTTTACATTTTTTACAAGGACATTAAGCAGTTTTTTGCGTTCCACAAAACCTTTGAATTTCAAACCTATTTTTGCTGGAGAAACTTTGCTGCTGGGCACAAAATACACCTTCTGGGCAATCAACAAATGAAGAGACATGGAGACTCAACGAAAGTCATTTGTTCGCTATGGAAACCAGGAGGGAATTCCATCAACATTGTTTAAGGAAAAGCCAAGCTTATTTCAACAAGTCTCGCTTAATTCAGTAAGACTTCTGGTCCATTACAATGGCTAACTGTAGTTCCAGCTACCAAGGAAACTTCTGAACCCAAGGAATCAAACTGGCTGTAGCCATGTGTTGCCCTCTGCTCAGTCTGTCTGGCATTGAAGGGGTTTGTCTCATATTTTCACTTGTTTTCCAGGAGAAAGTTTGTGAAATAAATCAACTTTTTGATGATATTCTAATTATTTGACCAGCACCTGTATTTTGGAGGGAACCTGCGATATTTCAAACTATGTAAAGTGCCCGGTTCTTCAAAGAATCATGGGAAATCAACGCGGGACACAAACAAAGTTTCCCAGCAATATCAGAGAGATTCACACATTCTGCAGAAATGAACACTGTATGTTTTTTTTAAACAAACCTACCATTCCTTCACCGTCACCTCCATGATGCCTTCCCCAATATCAGAGAGTTTGAACTGAAGAATTGGCCCCCTTGCAGCTGTAAATACACGAAAACTGCTGATTTAGAAAGTATGTTCCATGATTTCAGTTCATTATTTAACTGGGCACAGGACATTACATTACATTTACTCATTTAGCAGACGCTTTTATCCAAAGAGACTTACAGTAAGTACAGGGACAATTTTTCCCTGAGGCAAGTAGGGTGAAGTGCCTTGCCCAAGGACACAACATCATATAGCCACAGCCGGGGCTCGATCTCACAACCTTCCGATCATGAGGCCAACACCTTAACCCGTTGAGCCATCTGACCCCCCTGAGCCATCTGACCCCCCAAGGACAGAAGATGCGTACCGAAGCTGGTGTGCAGCCACCGAGCGCTGCACTGTTTAGGGATGAAGGCATGATGCAGAGGCAGGAAGCAGGAAGGACTGGAGTCTGATGAGGTGATCTGAAGTCTGGAGCAGCACCGTTTATACTGGAGAGAGAGCTGGAACGAGACAAATGAACAGACAATCTGGTAAGAGGAACAAATGACACACTTTCTGAAAACAGTGCTTCACAAATAACTCCCCTTCAGCGTACGTGAAAAATGAAAGCTGTTAAAGTACTTTGAGATATTCAGTTAGAATAATTGAATTGTAACAAGAACTGATGCGTTATGTCACAGTGAGTGTCTCTTCATCCTTTTTTAGCGAGGCGGTTTAAAGATCACAAAGTTTTGAAAATGTGTTACTTAACGGGAGCATTAACGGTCAACTAGAGTGAATGTTTATACAAACTTAATAGATGGGATTTTAATGTATTATGACATTTCACATTGTGTGAACATTTTTTCTCAGTATAAAGGAACAACTAAGTACTTTCCATGAAAATACAAAAGTGACAAACCCCAATGTATGTCAGTGGATGGTTAATAATGAGCTCCACTGGGAAAATCCTCATCCAAACCCTCCTTAAACAGTATATACATAGGTATATAAACATACATATATATATTACATGTGTATTTGGCTAAATGGGTAAAATGGCACAACAGCTGCAGAAAAGGCACAAGCAGAAGCCAGGGTGATAAAGAGTGGTTAAAGAAACTGACTTATAAAACACACGGACAAGGGAGTCAGGTGGCTCAGCAGGTTAAGGCGTTGGACTCATGATCGGAAGGTTGTGAGTTTGACTCCCGGCTGTGGCTATGTGATGTTGTGTCCTTGGGCAAGACACTTCACCCTACTTGCCTCAGGGGTATTGTCCCTTTACTTGCTGTAAGTCTCTCTAAAAAAAGAGCGTCTGATAAATGACTAAATGTAACATAATCAAAATATTGGTTACTGATCTACTTGAATTGTAATCACCGGATTGGTCCAGATGAACGCATTACTGTCAACCCCAACACTGAACAACACACTCTCTGGTTATTGGACTATGTGTGTTGTCCTTGACTGCAAGGGTGGACGTAGGGCTGTCAAAACAAATGCATTGAAAACTAATAGCTACTGGCGTGTCAAATACTTTAGGGTTAGGTCAAATAACTATTGATGATTGACACATCTCAGTAAAATAGAGATTAAGAAAAACTGAGCAGAATTAATAAATTAATACAGGAAGAAAAAAAAAGAATGAATTGAACTAATGTCGAGTCAAGCCTGAAATTATTCATACCCCTGGCATAGTTTGACTTAAAGCAACTATTAGTGAACGGGCAAGTTTTTTTTCCTTGACTGGAAATAACACAGATGTCTCCCAAAAGACAAAACAATGTACAAGAGACATCAATATGCTTTAGATAAATTCTCATCTTTGGAAATGATTTTGGAGGTGATATACAGTAGTTAGATAACAACTGCCCTGCTGCAACTACTATGTCCCCATAGTTGATCGATCACACCTTACCTATAATAAAACAGGTCGACTACACAGTTTATAAACAATAATCTAACTTTACAAAAGGCAGTAGTGTTGCCTAGGAAAGGTTACCTACAGTAACTAGCCTGCAAAAGGTTCGCAGCTATAACCTACAGAGAGTATATTGCTAGCTAACAAGGTAAACTGTTGGCGATAGCAAAGCAAACACACAAGGTGCACCAAGCATCTCAGTCTGGAAACCTTTGCTTGTCAAACTCCTAATTTGAGGGATGTTTATAGTAGTCTGAGTGCACCTACCAAACGCCGACCCAACGTGAACGAACATCTGGTAACAGCGGCCATCTTTGCTCTGACTTGTCGGCCGGAAGTGAAGCAGGACGCACGCCCCCTCCAATCACCAATTGGAGCGCAAGAAGAAATAGGTGACTGAACAAAACATTATTATTTGTTCATAGGCAACTTGCGATGTAGCGATATTTATTTTCCTCTACTTGTATTGGAATTGTATTAAATATTTTAAAAATATATATATTATTCCTCCAAAATTGTGAACATTATTAGAAAAAAACTGCATTTTATTTGGTGCGTGAAAAGTCTCAACAGATAGGAAATAATAATAATAATAATTTTTATTAAAATAATATTGATGATAGTGATGTACTTAACAATTTAGCTGCCCTGAAAAGTAACCAGAAATGAGACTCCTAATACTGTTACAATTGATACAACAACTTGGATCTTGAACTATCATGTGCTCATACATTAATTATAGTTCGTCACAATTTTATTTATTATTTTGGTGCAATATTTTTTACCTTAAAAAAAACAACCTCATAGTTATTTGAGGGTCAAAATAGCCAGAAAAGCTTGCTGTCTTGTCATGCCTCTACCTCAAGCTCCTCAAGAAGTCCCAGTGGGGACTTCATTGCATTCATTTTCTTCCATTGACGCCATTCTAAATATCCAAAATGATCTTTACCCCCACAAAAAATTGTTCAACCTGGCCATGGTCAGGCTAAAGAGTTGATCCCCTGATTGGGAGGCAAGAGGTCTAACCACAATGCCACCATGCACACCCCTATTGCACTTGAGGAGATTTACAGAATTACAGTATTGCAAAAAAATAAGTAAGTTAAGTAGAAATATTGCACTTAATACAGAATATGAATATAACACGAGTATTGCACGTAAGTGAAGTAATAAAAGTAATACTGCATGGTGGTGAGGTAGTGATAGTAATAGTTATAATAATGATAATGATAATGGTTTTCACATTTGTATTAACATAGATAATAGTATGATTAACAAATATAGTCGACTAAAGAAAGGAACATCATGGAAAATTAATCTATTTAAATTGTAATACTGTCTCAAATAACACTTTTGAAAGTGACAATTTCAGAAATTGCATTGTTATTTGAGTATAGTTACCTAAGGGCTTCCATACCAAAATATTTGATAGATTTGGTACAGATACACTCCCGAACAGTAGGTGACGGTAGTGAACCTCTCTATGATGGTTCGACTGAAAAAAAGAAGAGAAACCACAACATAAATGACCCGGTTCTGTTAGTTCTCAACCAAATTACGCTTTAGACTGTTTAGATTTGTGGAACAATTGTTCAGTTAAAGAATGGCTGAAATTGATGGAAGTATCATGGAGGGTGTAGGTATCGTTCATTTAGAATAATACATATATTAGTATACAATAAATGTGTTGTAGCACTTAGTAATTGTATTTTTAATGTGTGTTTTTAGGGCGGACAAGTTTTAAGATTATCAGCGTCATTGAGTTGCATCAGTGGTACAACGATCACAATCAACAAGATCCGCGCAGGTAGAAGCACGCCAGGGTTAAGGTAAAGAAGATGGATTTATAAAGATATTAAAGTATAAACGGTGTTCACACAATATCACACAGGTTAACGGTTTTTTGTACGATTTCAAGTCATTTCGTTCAGCGTCGTTTCATTTTAATGCTAATTTTCTTTGTGTCGAAGTTGGCCTGCCAGCGAAGCTCTCGTCATTTCAGTTGTTGTGCCTCCAGATGGAAAGTCACAACCTAGATTCTCTCTCATATATATTTATTATTTATTACCTCGCTCGAACTGGTTTTTGTATTACATATAGAAACGGTTTGTGTAAAACTGTTTGTCTTAGTTCACAAACCTGACCGCTGGGTAACTTCTGGGAGATTCAAACCCAAAACACGACAGCTGCAGAAGCCCTAAAGCACCCAGTCATAACTTTTTGCTCATTTAACATAGTGACAAACATAACATTTTGAAATGTCAGGTATAATACGATTTACGCTGATGATATTATTAGTACATTTATTAAGCAGTCGTCCTTCCTGCCAAGCCAAACAGTTGCAGTACATTTTAAGACCTCTTGACGACGTTCTCACTTGGATGGGAATAATTTTTTATCCCAGATATTTGAGTTTATGTCCTACAAGAGCTCATATTCAAATAAAGTTTTATCTTGTTTTATTCTAGTATTCTTAATACGTAATATATCCATAATAAATGTAATATAGGTCATCAGGGCTCCAGTCTAATGTTTACTAAGAGCTCAGTGCATTGTCACAAAATTAAGTGGGTTTTTGTAGGGAGAAAAAAGTAACAACCTTGCTTTTTGACTCTTGTGATAGGCTGTCCAAGTTGCAAGTAGGGTAAAAGTACAAGTAAACTTTGTCAGCTTCTTTAAAATTCCCCCTACAATAGCTTTTCTCAGTCCTGGTCATTGATCCTCATCTTTAGGCCCACTGTAGCCCTGCATGTTTTAGATGTTTGTCTTCTGCAGGTGACTGGTTTGTCAAACAGTTGAAAGGAATTAAAACACGTTTCTTTATGTATATTTGAGAACGCATAGACGTAGGTATATGTTTCAACTATATGGAAACTAATTATGAGGAGAAACTAAGGCGCAATTTTCCCTCGTCCATGTATTGTTTGTGCAGATGGGAGAGAAACTTCTGTGACAAGTTAACTATCTAGGTGGAGGGAAGGGCAGTTTGACACGCTCAGAATGTAGCGCTAAAACTGGGGCACTCGTCTGCCATAAGCTTCCATATCTGGAAAATGCTTTCAAAGCCATGTAGAGACTTTGTGAATAGGTTCACATTAGTAGTCACATTCGTTTTTTAATTAATGAAACAATTTGGGATTTTTATAAGGGTTGTGCCAAAAATGTGCTGTTGCCATTTGGCCTCCTAAACTTTGGTGGAATTTACTTTATTAAGTCTTAGGAAATGGTTACATTTACAGATGAGCACTCAGGAGTGCATGGATGCCACTCAGGTGTTTGAGGATGTGGGTCAAAAGCTTGTTTCTAAGGAAAATTGCCAGTTTTTACAGCTTTTCTTAGAATTAAGGCATAAAAACACAAGACTGGTGATGCTTTTTAAACAGGAAAAGTTTTGTTGACAGGAATCAAAACTACAAAATGATTGGAAAGCACTAGAAAAGTACCATCTGTTAACTTGCTTGTGGGTCCTAAATCATTGGCTTTATTTTTTACTCAGTCTAATTAATGAGTTAATCATCAAGTTCTTATGTAGTAAACCATTATCAAATCATTACACTACTGAGTTCTTCAGTAGTTAATTATCTCCATATCCTATGAAATCCTAATTCAGTGCTGTCTACTTCTCTTACATTAGTGGTGTCAAACTTAGCCTAGAGGCCTAGAGGGTGCAGGTTTTGGTGTCAACTAAGCTCTACACCAGCTGATTTCACGAAGGAGTTTCTCTACATGGTGATATCAGCTGGTGTAGTGCATCAACCTCAATCAATCCTAATTTTAGGGCCCACTACCTTGCATGTTTTTACATGCTTATTTGCTCTAAATGAATGGCTTTTCTAAATTGGAAGCATGTAAAGCAGTCCCCCACTCAGTCAAGTGGTCGATTCTTTTGTCGATATGCTTTTGGCCGGCTAAGATGTGGTCATTATTGTTGACCAGCCATATGGCAGTGTGAGATTTTTTTTCTTTGGCTTCATGCTTGTGTCACCATTGCTGAAAAGACTAATCCACCTCAACTGGCTCCTCTCGACGTGGAAGAGTAGCGGTTCTACTCCAAGCTCCTCCCGTGTGACAGAGCTCCTCACCCTATCTCTAAGGGAGCGCCTGGCCACCCTGCGGAGGAAACTCATTTTGACCGCTTGTATCCACGATCTTTTCGGCCATGACCCAAAGCTCATGACCATAGGTGAGAGTAGGAATGTAGATTGACCGGTAAATCGAGAGCATCGCCTTGCGGTTCAGCTCCTTCTTCACCACGACAGTCCGGTACAGAGACTGCATCACTGCAGACGCTGCACCGATCCGCCTGTCAATCTCACGCTCCGTCCTTCCGTCACTCGTGAACAAGACACTGAGATACAGGATTCTCATCTTGTTATTTTACGTTGAATTCAAACAAATTTCTTGGTGCTGTGTGTCTTGGTGCTGTGTGTCTTGGTGCTGTGTGTCTTGGTGCTGTGTGTCTTGGTGCTGTGTGTCTTGGTGCTGTGTGTCTTGGTGCTGTGTGTCTTGGTGCTGTGTGTCTTGGTGCTGTGTGTCTTGCATGTAAACATCAACCTTTTTCCCTACTGATAGAATCATTTGACTGTTAAACACCATCTTTATTTCAGACCACAGCATCTGTCTGGATTGGAATTGGTGAGAGACATTTGTGGAGGCAGGTTAGAGGGAGCCACTATTGGATCAACAGAAATTGTGTTTAACCCAGGAAGAATCAATGCTGGGAGCTACGTTGCAGACACCCATACTGCAGGGTAAGCAGTTACTTCATCAGTAATGTTGACATTCGTTTATCAGCTTCTGTTAAAATCGTATTTCTTTAACCTCTGTTGTTGTTGTTGATTTCAGGAGTATTGGGCTCCTGTTGCAGGTGTCTTTACCATGTGGCCTGTATGCAGGTGGGCCTGTGAATCTCTGTCTGAAGGGAGGTACCAATGCAGAGATGGCCCCACAGATTGACTATACTATTAAGGTATAGTGATAATGTAGAAATACAGTCATATGATGCTTTCAGACATCCCTGTTCATCATAGGAAGGCTATTGGAAACACAACAAGCACATGGGACAGACGAAGCTGAAGCCACATTTTAATTAATTATTGCACACTTTTTTTTCTTCTTTAAAAAAAAAATTAAACCCAGGAATGCCCAAAATGTCTGACTAACTACACCAAGTTAGTTTCTCATGGAATTGCAACAGTCCAGTTGTATTTTATTCACCAATAATATAAACAGTTTAAATATCAGTCAAATGCTGATGCAACAGTATCAGACCCAAACTAGTTTTTTCAGTTTGAAAGTCTCTGACTCTGGACTTTTATCGAAACAAATATAACTGAGCCTACGTCCATAAATATGTGTGCAACATTTATCTCCACGTACCATATTAGGCTAAAATCAAGTCGACTAAATTAAAACAAAGTATCTAAGATGACACTGTTAATATCAAGTGTATTTACATGTATTTGTATAAGGGTGTGTTAAGATATGGAATGTTAAGGTATGTTTTAAATGATATTTACCCTGATTTGTTGAGCTTCTGTAAAAGCCAAAACATATTTTAAACCAAAAGTAGCATTCTGAAAGCTCAGTAATTGTTTCAAGTATTCCTTAAACTTAACGGTTATTAATTAATGCCAAATTGATACAGACTGAGTGATGCTTGTCATGTTCATGTATATGCAGGTATTTAAACCTATTTTGGAAAGATTTGGAGTACACTTCGACTGTGATATAAAAATGAGGTGAGTTGTCTAATTCTTATATTGCTCTGGTAACATGGAGACCCATCATATTTTGATCAAGGTCAGTTTTGTACTAAACAGACAGTGATGTTTTTCCATGTGTCTTACAGTATGAAAATGTTGCCATTTCAAATAGGGGATACTATCCTAAAGGTGGGGGTGAGGTGACGGTCAAAATAAATCCAGTGAAAGAACTGACTCCAGTCAGCATGACTGAACGAGGAACCATCACTAAGATACATGGGAGGGCGTTTGTTGCTGGGGTGTTGCCTTATAAGGTATGTGGTCATTGGTGTTGCCTTATAAGGTATGTGGTCATTGGTGTTGCCTTATAAGGTATGTGGTCATTGTTGTACTGCAAATGCAGCCATTAATATAGAATGTCTATATTGAATGACTACATTTTATTTTATTCTATGAATATAGAATAAAAACAGAATGCAGTGGTTTACAGATCTCATAAAATCATGTCTTTCACGATAGATAAAATGGAAAGTAAAGATAAAATACAAATAGAAAGTGGGCACTAGCTTTACAGATGGGGGCATATAACTACCGTATTTTTCGGACTATAGGGCGCACTTAAAAGCCTTTAATTTTCTCAAAAAACGACAGTGCGCCTTATAATCCGAAGCGCCGTATATATTAATTAATTCTGGTTTTTCTTACTGACCTCAAAGTGATTTTGTGTGGTACAAGTCCAAATGTTTTAGTACAACTTTGGTAAGCTGCACCGCTTGCAGCATTACGCCTACGGTAGCCAGGAGCGTCGTGGAGTAATCAGAATCAGAATGGGGGTTTATTCGCTATGCAAGATAAACAAACATAGAATTTACTTTGGCAGGAATGAGCAAACATAGAACATAAATGTGGCCTACTAATAAAATGAAAATGAATACCATGTAAGATACACTGCAGATATGATACATATAGACAAGGAATACAAATGTTACAAATAATACAATAATAATACAAATGATGCGAGTAGTGCAATGATACAGGTAACATGGAATGCAAATGTTACAGATAATACAAATGATGCGAGTAGTGCAATGATACAGGTAACATGGAATGCAAATGTTACAAATAATACAAATGATGCGAGTAGTGCAAATGATCCAGGTAACATGGAATTGCAAAAGACATGGGTACAGAGTGGAATGGGTATATATATATATATATGGTACGTTGGGGGGGGGGGGGGGGTATATACACAGTGGTGCAAATATCACAGTTGTAAGTTTTTTAAGTTTAAAGTTTAAAGTGTTTTGTGCTAAAGTGGCAGAGTGCAATGGGATTCTGGAGGGGGGGGGGTGTCTCAAACTGAGTCCTTGGCCCTGTTGAAGAGGGCAATAGCAGAGGGGTAGAAGCTATTCTTGTGGCGAGAGGTTTTAGTCCTGATGGACCGCAGCCTCCTGCCAGAAGGGAGCAGCTGAAGCACTGAGTGTCCAGGGTGGGAGGAGTCGGCCGCAATCTTCCTCGCCCGTTTTAGAGACCTTGCCGTGTACAGGTCCTCCAGGGATGGCAGGTTGCAGCCTATCACCTTCTCAGCGGCACGTATGATACGCTGCAGTCTGCTCTTGTCCTTGGCAGTGGCAGCAGCGTACCAGACGGTGATGGAGGAGGTGAGGATGGACTCGATGGTGGCAGTGTAGAATTGCACCATCATTGTCTTTGGCAGGCTGAATTTCTTCAGCTGCCGCAGGAAGTACATCCTCTGCTGGGCTTTCTTTGTGAGTGAGCTGATGTTCAGCTCCCACTTGAGGTCCTGGGAGAGGGTGGTGCCCAGGAAGCGAAGGGACTCCACACTGTTGACCTGGGAGTCGCGCAGTGTGATGTGGGGGAGTGGGGCTGGGTCCTTCCTAAAGTCCACAACCATCTCCACTGTCTTGAGAGCGTTGAGCTCCAGGTTGTTCTGGCTGCACCAAGTCACCAGGTTGTCCACTTCCCACCTGAAATCAGACTCGTCCCCATCAGAAATGAGCCCGATCAGGGTGGTATCGTCCGCAAACTTCAGGAGCTTGACTGATGGATGACTTGAGGTGCAGCTGTTTGTGTACAGGGAGAAGAGCAGGGGGGAAAGGACACAGCCTTGAGGGGATCCGGTGCTGATGGACCGGGAGTCAGAAACTTGCGTTCCCATCCTGACGCGCTGCTTCCTGTCGGACAGGAAGTCTGTGATCCACCTGCAAGTGGGGTCGGGCACGTTCAGCTGGGAGAGCTTGTCCTGAAGCAGAGCCGGGATGATGGTGTTGAAGGCAGAGCTGAAGTCCACAAACAGGATCCTGGCGTAGGTGTTTGGAGAGTCCAGATGCTGGAGGGTGTAGTGGAGGGCCATGTTCACTGCGTCATCCACAGACCTGTTGGCTCTGTAGGCGAACTGCAGGGGGTCTAGGAGGGGGTCTGTGATGTTTTTGAGGTGTGCCAGCACCAGGCGTTCGAAGGACTTCATTACCACAGATGTCAGGGCGACGGGTCTGTAGTCGTTCAGTCCTGTTGGTCTGGGCTTCTTGGGCACAGGGATGATGGTGGAGGACTTGAAGCAGGCTGGCACGTGGCATATCTCCAGGGAGGTGTTGAAGATGTTGGTGAACACAGGAGACAGCTGGTCAGCGCAGTGCTTCAGTGTGGCAGGCGTCCGGCCCGTCAAGGGCGTCCGGCCCGGCCGCTTTGCGAGGGTTCTGTTTCTTGAACACTTTGTTAACTTCCCTCTCCTGAATGGAGAGAGTCAACATTGCGTTGGTGTTGATAGGTGGTGGGGTGGGGGGTGGGGTGCTGGTTGGGGTGGAGGGGGGAGGGGTGTGGGGCATGGGGCTGTCCGATTGTCCTTCGAATCTACAATAGAATTCGTTCAGGTCCTCGGCCAGGCGGGAGTCGATGTATACACACTGTGCTTCACCATAATATTACAGTGTGTGTATGAGGATCCCAAAGTGGCACCTGTCAAAAGACACGCTTACGACGCGGATTTATGTGACTGTTTTTTCCGCTTAATGCGCCTTATAGTCCGGTGCGTTTTATATATGAATAAAGATTGAAAATTGACCATTCATTGACAGTGTGCCTTATAATCCAGTGCGCCCTGTTATAGTCCCCTGCACACACAGATATCCTCCTAAGATAGCTAAAACTAAAAAAGCCCTACTCCAACTTCCACAAATATTCAGCTTTGATATTTATGAGTCTTTTGGGTTCATCAAGAACATAATTGTTTTTCAATAATAAAACTAATCCTCAAAAATACAACTTGCCTAATAATTCTGCACTCTCTGTATATATAGCATGTGGGGAGTGGTATGTACACAGCAATTACAGCTAATGACCTTAATGCTCAAACTAACTATGCTCAAACCTTTCTATGTCATCCTGGATTACAATACCCCATTTACAGGGTCTAAGGCATCATTAAATGGTGTGATAACCATTAATGTGTCTCATCGCTATAACCTTTAGTCAGCGAATCTAAAAGCAGTTGATTTTTTTTGGGGGGGGGGGTACCTAATGGTGTTCCATCTCTCCTGTAGTCTTCCAGACACTTATAGAATCTATCCTAAGGCCCCACAACTTACTGAGATATGTTGTGTCCGTGTTTCTATCCAAATACTATAGTTATACCCCCCTGTACATCTAGTGCCAACTTTCCACTTTGTACATGTTTATTTTTATTTTTACTCCTATACACTCTATGTTGCTCTTCTCTGTCACAGTGAATTCTATGTTTGTTAATCTTGCATAGCGATTAAACCTGATTCTGATTCTACTAACTTTGCATAGTAAAATGCATCACATTCCTGGAGCCAAAAGGAAGACTAAAATAATGAATTCCTCTTTTCCCAGCTGGCTAAGGACATGTCAACAGCAGCTGTTTGGACCATCAGGAGAGAGATCAAGGATCTGTACATCAACATCCAGTCAGTGCATGAGAAGGATTCAGCATGTGGCAATGGTCAAGGAGTCATGTGAGTCTGTTATACCTTTACGTTCCTTCAGTGTACATAATGTGTTTATGTATGCACGTATGCTTTCCCACTAAACGGTGGTTATAACAGTCTTTTTACACTCCCTTTTCTCAGAATCATTGCAGAGTCTTCCACTGGCTGCATATTTGCAGGCTCGTCACTTGGAAAGAAAGGTGAGAGGTTTTCTGTGTACGGACCTTTTTGAATACTTGCATAAAAAAGATTTAAAAAAAAAGAATAACTCATTGTGCTTTATTATAATAATAGAAATTGTATTCAAAACTTTTCAAAGGTCTGTTGAGAGGAACACATAATGGCCACTTTGTAAAATTTGTAAAAACTGTTTTATTTACTAATTTATACCATGATAAGTATTTCCTGGAAGGATGGCCTGTCAGTTAATTTTGTTTCATTCAAATACTGTAATCTTTTTGGAAAAGCATGATGTTTACTAGAACACTAGTGACTGTGGTGGCACTTGACTCAACCATAAGTACTTCAATAAGTGAGATTGAAGTGGATAATGTTTCCTCATTCTGGGCTGTAGGTGTGTATGCTGATCAAGTGGGTATCCAGGCTGCTGAAATGCTGCTCAGAAATATAAGACACAATGGATGTGTGGACGAGTTCCTCCAGGACCAGGTAATACAGACTTCCATGATGTCTTATATTTTCATAAACATGCTGCTGCAGATCTTTGCCCTTGGCCCCATCAGGACTATAAGGAAAGACACTGGTGCATTTTGTTTCTGACGCTTTTTATTATAGACCAGCTATCAGTAAACATGAAACATCTAATGTCTCTGGGGATTGTTGTGTTTTGCACAATATCTGCATGCATAGTAAATAAAATAAATTCAAGTCATTAGGGTTAGGCAACATGATGGGGGGGGGGGGGGGGGTGTCATGTGGCTCAGCGGTTAAGGTGTTAGGCTGATGATCAGGAGGTTCCGAGTTCGATTCCCAGCTGTGGCTACAGGACGTTGTGTCCATGGGCAAGATGCTTCATCCTACTTGCCTTAGGGCAGCGGTCCTTAACCTGGGTTCAATCGGACCCCAGGGGTTCGGTGAGTCAGTCTCAGGGGTTTGCAGAGGTCAGGTAACACATCCGACTCATAAGATTTGTGATGAAACGTGCATATGAAACTGGTGAGGTTCAGTACCTCCAACAAGGTTAAGAACCACTGCCTCAAGGGGAATGTCCCTGTACTTGGCTGTAAGTTGCTCTGGATAAGAGCGTCTGCTAAATGACTACATGTAACTAAACATGAAATATGTTTTGCATACAGTAAGTAGCCCACATGTGATGCTAGACATTCCTACCTCCATCCCTCCAAACACCCTTTCATTTGTGAGACCTCCTCTGCTGCCGCTCACCTGTGTCTGACACCTTTCTCTTCACCCTCCATCAGCTCTGAGGTCACTGAGACCCCAACACAGCCCTAAATTCACTGTTCCCTCATCTTCCAGCTCATCATCTTCATGGCCTTGGCAAATGGCACCTCCAGAATCCGCTGTGGCCCTGTCACTCTACATACAGAGACGGCAATCCATGTGGCGGAGCAGCTCACTCAGGTTTGTCCTTCATGCCTTCATTCAAATATAATTCCCCTGTGTTGTTGTACATTAGGACAGTGGTTCCCAAACTGGGGGTCCAGTCCCTTGTGGGGGCATAAGGGGGTATGGCAAGGCTAAGAAATAGTTTAGCTAATTGTTCTGTATAAAGAAAACCAAGTAGAGGCATTTCACTCTACTTGCCTCAGGGAGAATAAGTCGCTTTGGATAAAAGCGTCTGCTAAATGAATAAATGTAAATGTAAACCGCTTCAGTGATGCAACACCCCGCTTTGAAATTAATCTTGATTATCGTGCTACACGAGAACACAAGATTTGATGTCATGACCCCTAGATGACCAGGTGTATCCACTCGAGCAGTTTGTCAGGGAGTAACGGACAACTAGCTTGTGCAATTGATGAATGGATGTAGATCTACATACATCCAACAATTAAAATAAAGAAGAAAATGTGATGAGGCGTATCTCTCAGTCTGAGATTCACCAGTACAGCTGGCTGATGGAGAGACCAGTGTTGTGCGTCTCTAAACAGCAAAGCCTCATAACAAAACTACCATTTTTACTTTATTGTTATTGCCCCCACCCCTCTATCCGTGTGTGCACTTTTCTAATCTTTTACCTCACACCCTTACCCCTGTGTGCTTTTGCGAGACTGTGCCGTTGCTGCGAAGAAGTTTCCCCCGGGATAAATAAAGTAATCTGAATCTGAAAAACTGAGAAACCAATGGATTCTTTTCTGGAAAAAAGGTTAAACTTTTGTGCACAACATTTGGATGGAACTTTAACGGCAGTGTTCCATCCCACCGTGCAGCATTGCGTTGCTTACGTCCAGTTGGGACATTCCAACAGAGGTATAACAGGATGTGGTCTGACCTACCCTGAGATGAAGAAATACCCATAGCTAGTCTATAGTATACAGTGTAGATGTGCTATGGCTCAGCAAAGCTTCATCTTCTAAATGCTTCTTGATTTTTGAATCAGACAGCAAGGATGATTAACATAATTAGGCTTGTCTGTGTCACTTAATATTGAATCTATTTCCATGAAGGAATATTCCTGAGACAATCCTCCAGCCTTGCTTAGCATTGCTGTAGCTCAGAACATCATATTTAAATGGTTTTATATTTGGACTAGACTCTAGAAATTTAAACCTGAACTTTCTTGCTGACTAATGTTGTAACCTTTCATTTAAAAATGTCTTTGTTCTCAGGCCAAGTTTACGATAACCAAGGCAGATGAAGAAAATGAGACTTACATCATTGAATGCAAAGGAGTGGGGACGCGCAACTCTAATTTGTAGTTATGGTTACCTTTGTTTTTTTGTTTTCTTTTGTACACAGCTCTATTGATGGAATTAATCAATAAGTGCGTGAGTGTGTATTTATATACATGTCGATTAAGTGCCAATTACTTAATTGTCATTAAGTAAGCTGCTTATACCTCAGACTGATCCGAATGAAATAAAATAAATTCTGTTTCAAAAATAAGTTATAAAAAAAGTTTGGCTGCTATTATTCTGTTTCCTTACGATGAAGCGAAATATTTTAACAACACAATTAGTATGGTGCAGATGCAATGTTAAAATAGCAATATATGTACCCTATAAATCACAAGCTGGATGAAATGCATACATATCTGATAAAAACAATAAAAATACATATGGTCACCTTATCCCGATTGTCCTACTTTTTTCAGTGTCCTGCAAATGACCAACCCTTTATAGGTGAACCAATAGGTGTGCAGGTGGGTGTGTCCTCAGGCTTTTCCATGATGCCACAAAGTATCAGGTCACTGCGTGTTTCCAACTAACACCTAAACCATTTTGTGAATTTTATCAAAAATGCCTCAACTACAAATAGCTGAAAAATATCAGTAAGAATAGCAGGTGTTCATGGTGATGTCAAGAGAGAAAGAAAATCTTAAAATAAGTATTAGAATATAAACTGTGAAGAGGCTTGAAATGTAGACGTGTGTGTGTGTGTGTGTGTGTGTGTGTGTAATAAGAACAGGGTGAGCATGCGAGGGTTGATCTGGTTTCAGTAACCTGACCGGGTCACCAAGGTTGACGATCAGTGACTGTCTTAAAGGCACAGCTCTTAACAGACATGTTTTTGTCTTTCATCATGAGCTACATCACAATAATGCAGAGATGGGATTAGAAAAGTGTCAAAAGTATTGGCATGCTGGATGACCTGAACCTCAAAGACTGAGACGTTTCCATGAAGGCATGTCTGACATAGTGTCCTGGAAGACACAGGAGCAGAGTGAATGGATCCAGCCTCCTCAGGGTCATCAGCAGGTCTGGATCTCTCTCATAGCAGGTGAGATTCCTGATGGACACTTTTATATTAGATGCTAAATGATCACTGTACAGAATTAACTGTAAATTATATAGTTGATTTGGTGAGGGAAAATATGTATATTTGTATACATCATTAAATTATTGTTTTGGCATTAGACCTATAAATATATATATATATATTTTAAACCTGTCATAAAGCTAAACAGTTATGAAACTTTATGCCAGATTTGTTTTAAGATTATTCTCAGTCATACTTTGACAGGAGAGATGTTAAAATTCAAATTTAAATAAGAAAAATTGATAGTAGATAAACCATCAGTTTTAAGTTTAAGAAAAATGAAAAATTAAGTTATACACCACTTGCACCTAGAGTAGAGTCTAATATTGTGATAGCTATTTTGCTAAACATATAACCCATATAGACTCTCCACAAGCACAAAGTTTCTCTACAGAATGTTCTGGGGCTTCATGAATAAATGTTGCATATGCACAAAAGCTTATGTACACAAGGTGAGATATGTAAAAAATAACTTGAGAATATGTGGGCCCTCTCAGTCTTTTCAGCAGACATGAGAATGTTTGTGCCGTCAGGCCAAGTCTTGTCTAATAACCTAATAAAACATAATTACCTCTGCTGATAAAAGTGTAATCATTGATGTGAATGATTCACGTCAAAATGACAAAACAGGAAATGCTATTTAACTGTTTAACCCAGTGGTCTTCAACCCTGGTCCTCAGGACCCACTGTCCTGCATGTTTTAGATGTTTCCCTGCTCCAACACACCTGATTCTAATGCATGGGTCGTTATCTAGCTCTGAAGAATCCTGGTAAACGATCATGCATTAGAATCAGGTGTGTGGGAAGGGGGAAACATCCAAAACATGCAGGACAGTGGGTCCTGAGGACCAGGGTTGAAGACCACTGGTTTAACCCACCAACACTGAAATCATGTTGAACTTTGAAGGGCGTCAAACGAACGACAAAATCACTCCGGAAACCAAACTAGAACAAAAATTTGAGCTAAATTTGATTGGTCTTTTATTCAGGTGCGCTCAACAGCCCGGAAAATACGGTGATTTTGCACACAGCACAGATTATTTACCACCTGTTATACTTACAGTGCAACTACAAGTCATGGGGAACAGCAGTTGTTTCGGTGAACCTGATTGGCTCAACCATGATGCACAGGAGGCACTGATGCCCCCCCACCCCCCAGGTTAAAGTGCAGTAATTACATTTACTAGGAGGGAAATTCACTTGTGATGCTCAACTGATCCTGTCGACAGTCACCAGTTTGCCTAGAGGACTAATAGATGTAATAGATCCACAGATGAGACCATCACCAGCACTCTCAACACTGCTCTGTCCCACCTAGAGCAGCCACCACTCTCCACACTGCTCTGTCCCACCTAGAGCAGCCAGGGAGCTACATGAAGCTGCTGTTTGTGCCTCTAACACCATCCTCCCTCACAGACTGGTGTCCAGACTGGAGGGTCTTGGACTATCCAACCCCATCCTCCCTCACAGACTGGTGTCCAGACTGGAGGGTCTTGGACTATCCAACCCCATCTGCCTCTGGATCTTGAATTTCCAGTTAAACAGATACTAGTGGGTTAGATTAGGCATCACATGCTGACGACACCCCTGTGGTGGGGCTCATCTCCAGAGGGGGTGAGTCTGCCTATCGCAGTGGTGTCTCGTGCCATTGAGGGCCAAGAGGGTGCAGGTTTTTGTGTCAACCAAGCACCACTCCAGCTGATTCCACTAAGTGGAGAAACACGTTAGTGAAATCAGCTGGAGTAGTGCTTGGTTGACAAAAACAAAAACAAACCAAAACCTGCACCCTCTTGACCCTCAAGGCACGGGTTTGACTCCACTGGCCTATCGGGACGAGGTGGAACGGCTCATGGTGTGGGGACAACAATCTCAACAAACCAAGACCAAGAAGCTGGTAGTGGACCACGGGAGGAGAAAACCTGACATCCAGCCCCTGAGCATCAGGGTGGCTGCCTTCAAATGTTTTAAATGATAAAATATTAATTAATAGTACTTTTAGCAAGTGGCTGATACAGAATGACTAGGCAACCTCTGATGGCTGTGTCTCTGGGTGCTTTGACACCTGCCTCGTTTAGTTCGTTTTCCCCTTTGGTGTTTGGGCAGGTATGAAGGCTGCAATCTCACTCGGGCGCATGCCAAAAGTGAACCAATCAAGCGTACCGAAAACTCCAGGTCCCTCTTTTAAGAGATGGTCCCTCCATGAAGAGATGGTCCCTCCTTGAAGAGATGGTCCCTCCATGAAGAGGTGGTCCCTCCATGAAGAGGTGGTCCCTCCTTGAAGAGGTGGTCCCTCTTTTAAGAGGTGGTCCCTCCATGAAGAGGTGGTCCCTCCATGAAGAGGTGGTCCCTCCATGAAGAGGTGGTCCCTCCTTGAAGAGATGGTCCCTCCATGAAGAGATGGTCCCTCCTTGAAGAGATGGTCCCTCCATGAAGAGGTGGTCCCTCCATGAAGAGGTGGTCCTTCCATGAAGAGATGGTCCCTCCATGAAGAGATGGTCCCTCCATGAAGAGGTGGTCCCTCTTTTAAGAGGTGGTCCCTCCATGAAGAGGTGGTCCCTCTTTTAAGAGGTGGTCCCTCCTTGAAGAGGTGGTCCTTCCATGAAGAGGTGGTCCCTCCATGAAGAGGTGGTCCCTCTTTTAAGAGGTGGTCCCTCCATGAAGAGGTGGTCCTTCCATGAAGAGGTGGTCCCTCCATGAAGAGGTGGTCCCTCCATGAAGAGGTGGTCCCTCCATGAAGAGGTGGTCCTTCCATGAAGAGATGGTCCCTCCATGAAGAGATGGTCCCTCCATGAAGAGGTGGTCCCTCTTTTAAGAGGTGGTCCCTCCATGAAGAGGTGGTCCCTCTTTTAAGAGGTGGTCCCTCCTTGAAGAGGTGGTCCTTCCATGAAGAGGTGGTCCCTCCATGAAGAGGTGGTCCCTCTTTTAAGAGGTGGTCCCTCCATGAAGAGGTGGTCCTTCCATGAAGAGGTGGTCCCTCCATGAAGAGGTGGTCCCTCCATGAAGAGGTGGTCCCTCCATGAAGAGGTGGTCTCTCTTTTAAGAGGTGGTCCCTCTTTTAAGAGGTGGTCCCTCCATGAAGAGATGGTCCCTCTTTTAAGAGGTGGTCCCTCCATGAAGGTCTCGGTACGCTCTTTCAAACGATCTATGTATCGGTTCGTTTGTGCTGAGAACCTGATCCAACCTCAAACAGACTCAACTGCACAAAGTACGGATCATTTTTGGACTAAATCAGCTGCCGTAGACAGCTGCGCTTTATGTTATGGGATGAGGAAGTGTTTTATTTTTTTTATTTTAGGAAGATGAGCATATCAGAGTTGAGAAGAATTAATGTACACCTCAGCTTGACATGGCCAGGGATACACACTCACTGTTTGCAGTGCATTAGAACGTTGTTTTCAAGTTGCATCTGCACTTCATTATAGAAATGTATTGTTTACATATTGTGGTTTAACAATGTAAGAGATTAAAGCCAAGGACAAAACCAGCCTGCAGTCATCTCTCCATAGTTGCTTTGTCTCTGTCATTTTAGGATCCCTCAAGTTTAGGATTTAAGATTTAAAATCCCATAATTCTGACCAATCGACAAGTATTTTAGGAAATACGCCATGGCCATTGAGTGATGTGGATATGTCACGTGACTACCTTTTGGCTGGTTTCCACTGGTTCGGACCCAAGCATTAGTATGGTGTGAGGAACCAAACATCAGTGTGGTGTGAGGAACCAAGCATCAGTGTGGTGTGAGGAACCAAGCATCAGTGTGGTGTGAGGAACCAAGCATCAGTGTGGTGTGAGGAACCAAGCATCAGTGTGGTGTGAGGAACCAAACATCAGTGTGGTGTGAGGAACCAAGCATCAGTGTGGTGTGAGGAACCAAACATCAGTGTGGTGTGAGGAACCAAACATCAGTGTGGTGTGAGGAACCAAGCATCAGTGTGGTGTGAGGAACCAAGCATCAGTGTGGTGTGAGGAACCAAGCATCAGTGTGGTGTGAGGAACCAAGGGAACCAAACATCAGTGTGGTGTGAGGAACCAAACATCAGTGTGGTGTGAGGAACCAAACATCAGTGTGGTGTGAGGAACCAAGGGAACCAAACATCAGTGTGGTGTGAGGAACCAAACATCAGTTTGGTGTGAGGAACCAAGCATCAGTGTGGTGTGAGGAACCAAACATCAGTGTGGTGTGAGGAACCAAGCATCAGTGTGGTGTGAGGAACCAAGCATCAGTGTGGTGTGAGGAACCAAACATCAGTGTGGTGTGAGGAACCAAGCATCAGTGTGGTGTGAGGAACCAAACATCAGTGTGGTGTGAGGAACCAAACATCAGTGTGGTGTGAGGAACCAAGGGAACCAAACATCAGTGTGGTGTGAGGAACCAAACATCAGTTTGGTGTGAGGAACCAAACATCAGTGTGGTGTGAGGAACCAAGCATCAGTGTGGTGTGAGGAACCAAGCATCAGTGTGGTGTGAGGAACCAAGCATCAGTGTGGTGTGAGGAACCAAGAAAGAGACAATGTGTCATTGTTTGTCTTTGGTTCGGATCAACCTAAATGACAGTACACTCAGTCTTTGTGGTTATGTAATAACGTTACTCCTGGTTGTCACATACTTGTGATGTAGTACATTTACATTTGACAATTATTCCTTTAGTAGACGCTTTTATCCAAAGCCACTTCCAAGAGAGAGATTTACAAAAGATGGTACCTGGAGTGAGAAGGTCTGCTAAAACTGAACAAAAGCGAAAATGTATTTTGACCAGCTACAGCGATAAAAAAAAAAAAATATATATATATATATATATATATATATATATATATAAACATGAAATGAACCCAAGATAAAAACAAAGATATAGTTCTGAGATGTAATGGTTAGACCTACTTAGACGCAGATCTCATATGTGAAGGTTTGTCTCTGACGTCTCACATTCTTCTGGGACCAGGCAGCAGGGAGGAGATCAGACCTGCAGGACCAGATCACTGATTTAAGATCTTTCTAGTCAGCCAAGGTGGCCAACATGCATGAAGTATCCTAAAACTAAATGAACTACGACAGGAACGATCAATATCTTGCCGTTCTCACGATTATAATGGATATTGAATAGGAAGCCTTCCTTCTCGAGGTAAAGTCATTGAAAGTTTTGTTCGGCCAACACAAGACATGCTGTGAAACTTTAACTTTGGGAATGACTCTGGAAAGCCTTAAACATTCAGCCATCCTATCAACTTTGTTTAAAATGGCTGACGATGTTGACCTGCTTGGATCGTCTGAGTTTATTAAAGGTAGGTGCTTTACATTTTGAAATATACCTGCTAAAGTTTGCAACGTGAACAGTTGATTAATTGTGCAATGATATGAATCGCCCCCCCCTACTTCCCGTTTGAAATAGTAAACTTAAAGTCGGCTGAATGTCGAATTTGACATCTTTTCTTTTCTCGTCTTGTCAGCAATCACACTTGATTGACCAGTAATGTTGGTTGTGATTATTCTAGACTAGCGCTAGAAAGTTAGGGTCATTCAAGAGAACTCAAAGTATCAAAAACAATCCTAAAATGTCGGCTGCAGGGAACCTTAATATGTTATGAACATTTCTTTACAATGAGCTTGAAAATATGTTGCCTTAATCGCAAGGGTGTTACTGGAATAGAGATTCATCGATGTGCAGTAGTCGCATAGAAACTATGATAACACAGAGAGTAGCAACTATGATAACACAGAGAGTAGAAACTATGATAACACAGAGAGTAGAAACTATGATAACACAGAGAGTAGAAACTATGATAACACAGAGTAGCAACTATGGTAACACAGAGAGTAGCAACTATGATAACACAGAGAGTAGAAACTATGATAACACAGAGTAGCAACTATGGTAACACAGAGAGTAGCAACTATGATAACACAGAGAGTAGAAACTATGATAACACAGAGAGTAGAAACTATGATAACACAGAGAGTAGAAACTATGATAACACAGAGAGTAGAAACTATGATAACACAGAGTAGCAACTATGATAACACAGAGAGTAGAAACTATGGTAACACAGAGAGTAGAAACTACGATAACACAGAGAGTAGAAACTATGATAACACAGAGAGTAGAAACTATGATAACACAGAGTAGCAACTATGATAACACAGAGAGTAGAAACTATGGTAACACAGAGAGTAGAAACTATGATAACACAGAGAGTAGAAACTATGATAACACAGAGAGTAGAAACTATGATAACACAGAGAGTAGAAACTATGATAACACAGAGAGTAGAAACTATGATAACACAGAGTAGCAACTATGGTAACACAGAGAGTAGCAACTATGGTAACACAGAGAGTAGAAACTATGGTAACACAGAGAGTAGAAACTATGATAACACAGAGAGTAGAAACTATGGTAACACAGAGAGTAGAAACTATGATAACACAGAGAGTAGAAACTATGATAACACAGAGAGTAGAAACTATGATAACACAGAGAGTAGAAACTATGATAACACAGAGAGTAGAAACTATGATAACACAGAGTAGCAACTATGGTAACACAGAGAGTAGCAACTATGGTAACACAGAGAGTAGAAACTATGGTAACACAGAGAGTAGAAACTATGATAACACAGAGAGTAGAAACTATGGTAACACAGAGAGTAGAAACTATGATAACACAGAGAGTAGAAACTATGATAACACAGAGAGTAGAAACTATGATAACACAGAGAGTAGAAACTATGATAACACAGAGAGTAGAAACTATGATAACACAGAGAGTAGAAACTATGATAACACAGAGAGTAGAAACTATGATAACACAGAGTAGCAACTATGGTAACACAGAGAGTAGCAACTATGGTAACACAGAGAGTAGAAACTATGGTAACACAGAGAGTAGAAACTATGATAACACAGAGAGTAGAAACTATGGTAACACAGAGAGTAGAAACTATGGTAACACAGAGAGTAGAAACTATGATAACACAGAGAGTAGAAACTATGATAACACAGAGAGTAGAAACTATGATAACACAGAGTAGCAACTATGATAACACAGAGAGTAGAAACTATGGTAACACAGAGAGTAGAAACTACGATAACACAGAGAGTAGAAACTATGATAACACAGAGAGTAGAAACTATGATAACACAGAGTAGCAACTATGATAACACAGAGAGTAGAAACTATGGTAACACAGAGAGTAGAAACTATGATAACACAGAGAGTAGAAACTATGATAACACAGAGAGTAGAAACTATGATAACACAGAGAGTAGAAACTATGATAACACAGAGAGTAGAAACTATGATAACACAGAGTAGCAACTATGGTAACACAGAGAGTAGCAACTATGGTAACACAGAGAGTAGAAACTATGGTAACACAGAGAGTAGAAACTATGATAACACAGAGAGTAGAAACTATGGTAACACAGAGAGTAGAAACTATGATAACACAGAGAGTAGAAACTATGATAACACAGAGAGTAGAAACTATGATAACACAGAGAGTAGAAACTATGGTAACACAGAGAGTAGAAACTATGATAACACAGAGAGTAGAAACTATGATAACACAGAGAGTAGAAACTATGATAACACAGAGTAGCAACTATGGTAACACAGAGAGTAGCAACTATGGTAACACAGAGAGTAGAAACTATGGTAACACAGAGAGTAGAAACTATGATAACACAGAGAGTAGAAACTATGGTAACACAGAGAGTAGAAACTATGATAACACAGAGAGTAGAAACTATGATAACACAGAGAGTAGAAACTATGATAACACAGAGAGTAGAAACTATGATAACACAGAGAGTAGAAACTATGATAACACAGAGTAGCAACTATGGTAACACAGAGAGTAGAAACTATGATAACACAGAGAGTAGAAACTATGATAACACAGAGAGTAGAAACTATGATAACACAGAGAGTAGAAACTATGATAACACAGAGAGTAGAAACTATGATAACACAGAGAGTAGAAACTATGATAACACAGAGAGTAGCAACTATGATAACACAGAGAGTAGAAACTATGATAACACAGAGAGTAGAAACTATGATAACACAGAGAGTAGAAACTATGATAACACAGAGAGTAGAAACTATGATAACACAGAGTAGCAACTATGGTAACACAGAGAGTAGAAACTATGGTAACACAGAGAGTAGAAACTATGATAACACAGAGAGTAGAAACTATGATAACACAGAGAGTAGAAACTATGATAACACAGAGTAGCAACTATGGTAACACAGAGAGTAGAAACTATGATAACACAGAGAGTAGAAACTATGATAACACAGAGTAGCAACTATGATAACACAGAGAGTAGAAACTATGATAACACAGAGAGTAGCAACTATGGTAACACAGAGAGTAGAAACTATGATAACACAGAGAGTAGAAACTATGATAACACAGAGAGTAGAAACTATGATAACACAGAGAGTAGCAACTATGATAACACAGAGAGTAGCAACTATGATAACACAGAGTTGAAACTATGATAACACAGAGAAGAAACTATGATAAAACAGAGTAGAAACTGATAACACAGAGAAGAAACTATGATAAAACAGAGTAGAAACTGATAACACAGAGATTGCTGTTTTAATAACTGCTACTTGGTCAAAGGGAATGTTAGATGATGAGACAGCAACATCATGCAATATTTTGTTCCAGTTTCTTCCAGATTGTTTCAAACTATACAGTCACTTATCTAACTTGTAAACTAGCTTTTCATGCTTGCTTGTCTGACTTCAATTCATAACCTCCAGGGACACTTTGCATGCATATGGGCTGTTATAATCCTCAAATCTGATAACAAATTTAACCACTGGGGTTAAATTGACTTCAGCCCCCTTTTTTAATTAAAAGTTTCGTGTCTTTGGTATTTTATGTCTTACTACTTAAATAGCCTTTAAAACTAACATTCCACCCCCACCACTTCACCCTTCATACATCCAGAATAGCTATTGCACAACTACGGACAAAATGTAAAATCCCCATTAAGTATATAAGTATAGATTTTTTAAATGTATAACATTTGAAAAGAAAAACTATTTCTTCTTTCAAGGATGATAAGCAAAGTTATGTTTGAAGTGAATTTGACACTAGGAAAAACCCAGTTTCAAACATTCAGAAGGATTTTATTTGTAAAACATGAGTAATGACCACATACAGTTAATTCAAACCACCAAACCACCTATTAAAAGGACATTTGAGTGTTGTGTCAGGAATTGTTTTATGAGTTTGACAGAATATGATCACCTCACCATAAGGTACATTCCAGCCTTTTGTCTGCACTGCTGTTCACATGATGTGCAGTAAGTGTACACATGCTTTTTGCAGTTGTTGTTTTTCCTTTTCACGTTCCACAAGTGTTGCTGGTCTTGGTGTCATACCTGTTGGTGACACACCTGCCACCTTTCCTGTTTGTAGAAGTGAAGTGTAGGTCTCATGTCCTTCACAACAGCTGCCATTGATGCTCTTGGAAGGCACCATCTTGTGCTCCAGGACAATTCACCCTTGACTCAGTTTTCCGCTGTTCAAGTTCTTGTTTGTTTCACTACAGAACTCAAAGGCATTGTGGACGCTCAAGGAAACATCAAAACTCAATGCTCAACTTGGGTCTGAGGTAGCACAAAGTCAGTTTAGGCAGCCACTGGGCTTGGGCGCATGATTGGTGCAGCATCACAGGCAGGAGGATGAGGAAAGGGACCGGGAACTGGCTCATTGTCCATCAGGGAGACTGATTTCCAACTGGTGACCAGATCCAGGGCTGGTAGACCGTCTCAGATCGGTGTCTGCTCAGGATCCGTCACACACTGGGCACTCTGTTTGAACTGCTGCCTTTGGGAAAACAATTCAAACATGTTTTCACAGTAGGTCCGTAGCTGCTGTAAATGCTGCAGTACATTCAAGCTTTTAAGTGTACAAGTAAACTGTTCTTTTTTGTATTTTTTACTAGCAATTTTTTTTTCAAACATTTCAGTTAACAGGTTTTCAAATATATGTACAGGACAGTGTAGAGAAAAACAAGACTTTTGTCATTTTAAAATGAATTATTTAAGATGAAAATACACATTCATGGTAGTCTGGATGACCTGTCTGCGATTGTTGGCAGTTGTTTCACAGTGTATTTCGAGTACCCCTCGGTTAAAATTGTTTGGGGGAACCAAATCTTGGTTTTAAGGGGCATATAGCCCTTCCCCTCAATCAAGACAAGATCATGCTGAACTAAGGGGAAGGGGTAAGAGGACAGAAAATGGGGATTGGCCTTAAGGCCTAATTCCTAGGTGGTAAACAACTATGTTAATAAATATGTATGTTTATTTTTATTGTCTAAAATAAAAATGTTATTTTAGACAATTATTACAGACTTTCATTGATGTTTGTGTTAGTAATGTACATATATCTTTTCTTTTACAGAACGACTGTATTTTGCTACACTGAGAAGCAAGCCCAAAAGCACAACAAACACGCACTACTTTTGCACTGATGACGAATTTATTTATGAAAAGTAAGTCTACTTTATAATCAATATAAAACATATATAATCTCCCTCTCTCTAATGTGTGTCTGTGTGTTCCAGTGTTGTTTTTCATAGCAACCAGGCATGCAAACAAATCAAACCCATATTGTAGTTTTAAATTAGTCTGTGCATCATATTATCTTTTTTTCAGTTGATAATCTAAAACCAACAAAAATATATATTAGCAGGGGTCAAACTTTATTTAGAAATGACTTTTTTTGACCCGGCAGTTAATTACTTGGTTTTGTGTTCCACATGATGAGCTTGCAGTAAATTCACAAACCAAACAAGTATTACCATATTAGAGTAATTTAGGGTTTAGGGTTCCTCAAACCCTCTTTCTGTCAGTACTCCTATTATTATTTTCATGCTTCTCCTCAAAATCAATATCAATATTTAAATGCCCAGTGATACAACAGGTTACTCACTCCTTCCAGATGGCTAATAGCCCACATACACCTATAGGTGGCGCTGTAAACCATGCCTGAAATCAGTGTGATTTCCCCAGAACTCCAAAACTCCAAAATGCCTGAAATTCGGTATTTGGTACAAAAAAAGCCTCAAAGACCCTTTAAGTCAGATTAATTAAAAACAAAATTTTGGCTGATTGTTTTTCAAACATTATTGGCTTCAAGATGATGTCGTTCTGAAGTACGATGCACAATTTCACCGTGATATCTCAAAAGGTCCCCAAATTTACAACTGTTAATGTTTAGGCAAAATGTGACTAATTAATACATTTTTCTTAATTTTTGTCGATCTTCTACAATATACATCCGTTTATGATAAATAAAAAAATAAAAAATCACATAACCATCCATGGAAAGTAGTTCTTCTTAATTGGGAAAATGCAAACACATTTTTGTTTAATTTAGATTTAGGTTTCTCAATTGAACAGTGAAGGAAGGAAGGATGTGTAGATTTTAATTAAAAACAAATGTATGCAATGAGTTTCTGAGTGGGGGGGGAAGCTTTGTGAAAGACAGTGACGGTTAATGAAATGAGAACCACATCTTCAGAGTGATCACAAACAGTGAAGACAGAAGGAGGTCGTCTCAAAGGGCATCGAAGACAGTTTAGACCTGTTATAAAGACATGATAAGACATTCTACTCACTGGCTGTGATAGTGAGTGTAAATGCTGCATGTTTTTCTCTTTGGCTTTACACTTTGGCTCCTGAATTATATTTCAGTTTTTATGGTGATTTTGGACCTCTCAACCTCGCCATGCTGTACCGCTACTGTTGTAAACTCAACAAGAAACTAAAGGTAAGTCAGGACAAACACAGTGGAAGCCTGCTTCTGTGTGATGGCGCGGTATTCCAACATTTCTCAACTCTTTCAGTTTTGTTTGAAGACATTGGTTTGTTAACCTAAAATAACCTATAACGGTTTGCCAAGCTTCAATTTGTTTTGTCTGTGAGATCGATGATCATCCTGTTAAATAGTTATGTGAGATTAGAGATTCAGCTGTGCAGCTATAGTCAAGTGACAGTAATAATTTATGGTATCTCCTCCTTAAGCCACTGCCACTCCAGTAGAAGGCAGGAAAAGGTTTCTTGTTGCAAATGAGAAACATCTGTATTGTCTCATACATTTGTCTTTGTGCTTTTGTCTGCAGTCTTTTACATTGACCAGAAAGAGGATCGTTCACTACACCAGCTTT
Source organism: Neosalanx taihuensis (assembly GCA_030340665.1). Classification (NCBI taxonomy): domain Eukaryota; kingdom Metazoa; phylum Chordata; class Actinopteri; order Osmeriformes; family Salangidae; genus Neosalanx; species Neosalanx taihuensis. Next base: position 549,411 of record JARGSH010000047.1, on the reverse strand, counting down.
GACCAGAGGAAAAGAGCCAATGCTGCTGTCCTTATTGGTGCTTATTCTGTGAGTATCTGTGTCTGTTTCATCCACAGCCTGTTGGACCTTGAAGTTCATGATTCCAGGATTTTCATATTGTTCTATTAGCCGAATGTGTGTAACTATGAATATTATTATATTTACTTTGAATGTATCAATATCAGTTTTTGACACATTCGTATCCAGATAATTATGATTTTAACATTTGGTAAACTCCGGATTGATTTTCTTGCTGATTGATTTTCTTGCTGATTCAGAATGTGCACAGAGAAAGAGAAGGGTGATTCACAGGCTGGTCTGTTGTAGTGATCGAGAATGCAAGCAGGGCAAGAAGGGGTAGAATTTTTTTTTTTAAATAACATTGGCCAACAATTGCCCCTTTTCCACCAGAGTGTGTTATGTAGAAACAGCTTGGGTAACTAGCCCAGAGATTAGGGAATGTTTTTTTTTTCTTGCAAAAGAACAAACTGTATTAAAATACATTCCACCCTTTTGAACCCTCACATCTGTAATGTTACAGCTTCAAGAGTTAGAATTTAGTTCAAATCTTAATTCCATATTGACGTTCAGTTTTAAACTGTTAAAATTAAATGAATTAAATTCAAACAAAATTCCCATTTTTAGGGGTTAACCTGAATACTTTGCCTTATTAAAAAACTTTACCAGACAAAAATAAATCCTCTGTCTTCATCCTGTGCAGGTAATTTACCTGAAGAAGACACCTGAGGAAGCTTTCAAGGCTCTGATCTCTGGTTCTAATGCATCTTACCTGCCCTTCAGGTGAGCTGACAAACACACAGGAAGCTTTATTGTCTGTAGTTATTATTATTTACTAATTGTTTTCAGCATGCATTTTATTACACTTATTATTTATTATGATAAATGTTTTTGCACCACACACACGCAGTTACATGAGAGCCTTTTGATCTCATGGTAGCCCGAATTCAAGCTTTGAGTTCCTTGTTTCCTACACAAGTGCACAATGCCTGTATTACAGTTAGTGATTGACATGGAATTTATATATGAGGCAGAGTGTTCATAAACATTGATAACATGGCTTGTTATATCTATAACTGGGTCAGTTTTTAGATGGCAGTGTCATACTATTTAAATTGTGGTACATTTTGTGTCCAATTTATCTTTCTTTCTCTTTTATTTACCTATATACCTTAATTATTGACTTGGTGATATAACTTGACTTTATATCTGCATTGTACGTTTATTGGGAGTCAGGTGGCTGAGCGGTTAGGGAATTGGGGATTGGGGAGGTTGTCGGTTCTAAACCCGGCCATGCAAACATGATGTTGTGTCCTTGGGCAAGGCACTTCACCCTACTTGCCTCGGGGGGGAATGTCCTTGTATGTGCTGGAAGTCACTCTGGATAAGAGTGTCTGATTAAATAAGTACTGACAGTGACAGAATGCGTATCGTCAATGGGTTTAGGAGTTTCCACCCCTGAAATGCCACCTCATCAGATGTGGGCCAATGGGCTTGAAGCAGGTGAACACAGTAATAAGACGCCCTGCCCAAGTGCCTGAACTTGGCTTCGCTCATTAGTTTAAGTTTTAGAAAAAAACGTTTTTTTATGTTTTATCTTTCAATGACGCACACTTTTATTTTTAGGGATGCTTCTTTTGGAACTTGCACATACAATCTAACGATTCTTGATTGCCTCCAAGGAATCCGAAAGGTAAGTTTTGTTTACTAGTCTTGTGCGGTATTCAGACAATTCTAGCTGTATACTATATCGTACAAGATACATAGTACCTTTTATTGAACCTTTGAACCTATAACCTCTCAATCTACAGTCAAATGCTCTACCATTGAGCAACATACATCCTGTTTTCCCCAGTGTAGAAGTATTGCCTAATGATTTGGAATGGAACGAGGGGCATTAAGGACTTAATACGTAAATGTCATTAAGGACTGTCATGTAATTAGGGAATCAAGTGACATAGAAAGGAATCCTAATTACAGTGCATACTGCGCATAAATATATTTTACCTACATTACTCAGGTCAAGTCCCTAAACCCATTACTGAGGACTTGATCCCCTCTCTTGTGTTTCAGGCTCTTCAACATGGCTTCTTTACCTTTGAGACCTTTGATGTGGATGAATATGAGCATTATGAGGTGAGGATCTCATGAAGAAGGAAACACCTACAGACATTCTTATCTGCTTCTCACAGCTGCTTTGGTTCAATTCATCTAAATAAATAAGAAGACGTTTCATTCATAATGCACTTTTCTATAACCCAAAGCGCCACAAACCAATAAAATACCAAACGTACAATCATAAGATCCTTATTGCAATACACATTAGAATATCACTAACAATCCATGTAAGCAATTAAAAAAAAAAGTGAGTTTTTAGCAGCTTCTTAAAACTGGCTAGTGTGTGAGCATCTCTAACAGGAAGCACACTCCATAACCTGGGTGCAGCAACAGAGGAAACCCTCTCGCCCATAGATATGAATCTATATGAAGGCAGACCAAAGGGAGAGAGAAGGCCTGTACTGGGTGACTGAGTCACACATATGAATAGCTTTACTCACACAGAAGTTAGTGCTGTGACCACAGTTGACCCATAGTTTATCTTTTGATCCCAGTGAAGATGATTTTCTTCTTATCTTTGCACTTTTTTCCTGGACCCTGATTTTATAGATTTTTTTCTAGATTTGTGTTCTATCACCCAGTTTTCCAAAATCACACCAGCTAATTTAAGTGTTTTTTTGCTAATGCATTGATTTAATTGTGCATTTGGCAATCATTTTCTTTGACTACGATTGGCCTTTTTATCATCAGTTATCAGAGGGGTAAGCTTTAGTGCTGGAACCATGGAACTCCCAAGCCACTAATGAGGATGCTGCAGTTGTATTCACTGCCAGTGGATACTGTTGTACTGAACCAGCTGGAATAAACCCTGTAACATATTTACTGGTGAAGGTGCCAACAACTTGCTGTGTTTCCATACTTTCGCTTTAGCGAGTTGAGAACGGTGACTTCAACTGGATAGTACCAGGAAAGTTTCTGGCCTTCAGCGGACCCCATCCCAAAAGTAAAGTACAAAATGGTAAGATACATTTTTTATTAACTTGTCATTTACAGTCTAATGTCACATTCTCCATTTTAGTAGAGGCGTAACAAATTGTCTATTGTTTTCCAGCCCAAAACCATATATAAAAAATGGGAATATTCAGAGTCTTTGACCTAAAATATAATTTTTGAAGTCTTAGTTTCCTTTGGTGCATTTCATGTGCAGGAAGTGACCTCACCGATTGTGCTGCCACTTGCTGAAGCATCAAGCAGCTTGTAGTTTTTATTGCAGCTTGTAGTTTTTATTACAGCCTGCAGGTTTTCAGCTGCTTGTCCTTCTTCATGGAAATTCAATTTCTCCAGCCAACCCAAAATGATTTAGCATATTAGAGATCTGTCTTTCCAAAGTGTTTCCATGTGCCTGGTGCAAAATATATCAAGATTAGTCAAATTAGATGTGAAACAGCCAGCATATTCATGTTAATAAGTCATCTACTTCATGTATCCACCTATCTATATTGACATCAATTTATATTGCATCTATTGCCAAGCGGTACACCAAACAAGAAATTGGTGGGCAGGTGCGTACAGTAAACAAATAAGAATCCCTAAGATCTTTAAAAAGTGGTCCTTAGATACAGGATAGTGCCCTGGAAGTGGAAAGACTTCACAGTGTTGACTGGGGAGCTGCACAGGGTGTTCTGGGCTTGGTGGTGCTGGGTTGCCATTGCAACTGTCTTTAGAGTATTGGGTAAAAAATAAAGCAGTTTGGGTCAGCACAGTCCAGTTGTTTTTTCGGTCAACAGTAGAACTCCTTCAGGTTATAAGGTTAATAATTTACCAAGCCTCTGCACCCCCCCCCTCTGCACCCCCTAGGTCTTTACCTACTGTTTTTGCCCCCACCCCTCTATCACTGTGTGCACTATTCTAATGTTTTACCTCACACCCTTACCCCTGTGTGCTTTTGCGAGACTTTGAGACTCCGTTGCTGCGAAGGAGTTTCCCCCGGGATAAATCTAAGAGTAATCTGAATCTGAAGGTTGTTGGCCAGGCAAGAGTTACTAATGGAGTGGGGGGGCTCTGGGTGTGTACTAAGTGATCTGCCACTCAAAACAGAAGCAGAGTTGTTAGCTGTGAACTGGTGTTGTGGCCTCTCAGAATACAGCCATTCAGCCTCTCTCACCGCCTTGCTGAACCTGTTCTTTAACTCCTTCAACCCTCCGCACATCCTCCTCGAGTCCAGCTGTAAACAAACCCTTGTGTTTGGAATAACTAACCCCGGTACATGTTGATATTCAGCAGGCTTCACAGAATCTATGATGTCACAGCCTTTGCAAGCTCATCCAGACTTTGCTAGCAGTCGTGAGCACGTCACAGCTTCTGTTTTGAGGTTTACGTAGTTTTAACTTCTGCCAGTATGTTGGAATCAGGTAAACCATGGCAAGGTCAGAGTGTCCCAGTGGATGTCATGATTGCTGCACTGACTAATATAGCAGCAATCCAGAATATTCCCTAGTCTTGTTTGGGCATTTAATTATATTTATGTATTTAGAAAGTTCAAGGTTGAGATTACCTTTGTTAAAGTAACAGAGTACCAGAAACAATAAGTTTGTTTTTTTAACTCCTCATTCATGAATCAAGTCTTTTTTTTACCAATGAATGAAAACATGATTAGTAATGTTTATCCAATATATTACATAACACGTTTTTTCCACTATGTCATGATATAAGAATGGTGTTTACTAGTCCCCACATGCAGTGAAGCAAATTCCTTTCATAACTTTGGTTGAGTGTAAAGTAAATTATCCCGCTTGGCACCTCTAGTGTTAAATGCTCATGCAATATCATAGAAATACAAAATAAAAATAAATTATAATAATGGATTGTTGAATGAAAGAGTTGGTCTTTGGGTAAATTTGCATCAGTGTGAGGTACATTTTTTTGAGCAGACACAAATTTAAATGCTAGATTAAAATACAATATATTATACAATCTGACACAAGATTAAACCTTTTTTTTGTACTGCCAAAACTCTAGGTTACCCCCTGCATGCTCCCGAGGCCTACTTCCCCTACTTCAGGAAACACAACGTGACTACAGTGGTGCGGCTCAACAAGAAGATCTATGACTCGAAGCGTTTCACCGACGCTGGTTTTGATCACTATGACCTGTTCTTTGTGGATGGTAGCACTCCCAGTGACATCATCATTCAACGTTTTCTGCAAATCTGTGAGAGCACTGATGGAGCAGTGGCCGTCCACTGCAAAGGTGAGTCTGATCAATAAGGAACCTTAATGTGGTCAGCCAATTATTTAAATGTTTCCACATATTACAGTCGTTGTTAGGGATGATCATTTAGATGTTTTTTTTCAGACTGATTATCCACACTTCTTATAAACCATTAACTGTTAACCAATAAGATGTAGATGTAGTGTCAGACCAATACAAACTTGGTCTGTTTAAACTTCAAGTACTGTACTTTTTCCATGTCACTTGAAATGGTCAGTTTTAGTCTTTACCACGAGAAGCAGCAAAACATGAGCGTTATTAGGTGTCAAATGACCTTTAGACCGATGTTTTTGCAGACACATAATGGTCACTAGATGGTGCGTCTTGCATGGAGCTGAATAACCATGTAATTAGAAGTAAACATTTTAGAGTTTTAAAGAAAGCCTCATTGTAATTAATTAATTGTACTGATACATCTAGTTGACTTCTCACATCTCTTTCATATTATTCAATTTATTTTTGGTCTCATAACTTCCTTGTTTGATCTCGTCTCCCACGTTCTCTGTTTCCTTGGTTACGTTTTTTAAAGTGTTTTCATTGTTTTCTTTATTTCTTTGCTTCTTCCTCCAACATGACCAGCGGGTCTTGGACGAACAGGAACTCTGATCGCCTGCTACATGATGAAGCACTATCGTTTCATGGCTGCTGAGGCCATTGGCTGGATCCGAATCTGCCGTCCGGGCTCCGTCATTGGGCCGCAGCAGAACTTTCTAGAAGAGTAAGTATCCTGCTGAGGGACCTCTAGTGAGATTTCTCAATTCACATTATCGATCGTGTGCTCATGTGAATTGAATGTCCTGAATGCTTTTTTAACGGCTAAACCAGAGTGATTGGAACTATTAGCTTAGTGAGCTCAAAGAAAACATTTTCAATACGAGCAAATTATCATTTATATTCAAAAGATTATTAAGATACTGATGTTATCAAGTTTACTTTGACGGACTAGGTTTGATTTTTGAAACTGAAATTAGAAGACAGATGAACCTGGTTAGTTTCTGGATGCATTGCTGGAGAACCACTTGGCAATATAATAATACGATATATTATAACACTGCTATTTAGCGGATTATTACTAAATCAAAACATTTTCTCATCCATGACAATCTAAATCAAAACTTGCAGCCAAGCTTGTATTGTATATTTGTTGTTCTGTTTAGATCTTAGAGATGGTTTACGACGCGGTTTTGTGCATTGAATCTATGTAGATAGATAGATCTTTATTTGTCTTTGTCACCAGGTACAACAAAATTGAAAGTGCTTCTAGTCCGTGCAAAAAGTCGAACCTAGTGCTAAAATAACTAATAAGTGTTAAAATAACTAGAATAAATATACCTGAGACATTAAAATGTACTAAAATAAATACAAAAAACACAATAAATACTAAAAATGCTAAAAGAAGAATAAAACGACAACAATGGTTAGCTAGTATACCACTGCTGTTTTACCTAATAAGACAAATCAGCCCTCTTGATGGCTCCATAGTGTTTTCATGCATTTAGTGATTATGAAAACAAATATGGGTTTCTGAATGGCAAACTGAAACACTACAGCCACATTGTACCTTAAACTATCTGACTAAACTATTACAAGACTGTGTTGCTGTTTCATAGATATTTTGACTGCTTCATTAGCAAACAACCGAGATGTAGTCAAAGGGTTCAGTTCATTAACACTATAATTTTTATCTTTCCTGTGTAAAAATGACTGTAAAAGCTTTGTATGGTATGAACCCCCTTAACATCTTGATTCTTTTTGACAGAAAACAAGCTGCTATGTGGCTGCAGGGGGATGTTCAACGATCTCAGCAGAAACAAGACAAGGGAGTATCTCATCTCATCTCCAGTATGGATGATTTAACTCTCAGCCCAGCAAACACCAGCATCTGCAAGGCCCCAGTCACTGAGCACCTTCCAGAGGTACGTTCCCAACACTCCCCAGTCACTGAGCACCTTCCAGAGGTACGTTCCCAACACTCCCCAGTCACTGAGCACCTTCCAGAGGTACGTTCCCAACACTCCCCAGTCACTGAGCACCTTCCAGAGGTACGTTCCCAACACTCCCCAGTCACTGAGCACCTTCCAGAGGTACGTTCCCAACACTCCCCAGTCACTGAGCACCTTCCAGAGGTACGTTCCCAACACTCCCCAGTCACTGAGCACCTTCCAGAGGTACGTTCCCAACACTCCCCAGTCACTGAGCACCTTCCAGAGGTACGTTCCCAACACTCCCCAGTCACTGAGCACCTTCCAGAGGTACGTTCCCAACACTCCCCAGTCACTGAGCACCTTCCAGAGGTACGTTCCCAACACTCCCCAGTCACTGAGCACCTTCCAGAGGTACGTTCCCAACACTCCCCAGTCACTGAGCACCTTCCAGAGGTACGTTCCCAACACTCCCCAGTCACTGAGCACCTTCCAGAGGTACGTTCCCAACACTCCCCAGTCACTGAGCACCTTCCAGAGGTACGTTCCCAACACTCCCCAGTCACTGAGCACCTTCCAGAGGTACGTTCCCAACACTCCCCAGTCACTGAGCACCTTCCAGAGGTACGTTCCCAACACTCCCCAGTCACTGAGCACCTTCCAGAGGTACGTTCCCAACACTCCCCAGTCACTGAGCACCTTCCAGAGGTACGTTCCCAACACTCCCCAGTCACTGAGCACCTTCCAGAGGTACGTTCCCAACACTCCCCAGTCACTGAGCACCTTCCAGAGGTACGTTCCCAACACTCCCCAGTCACTGAGCACCTTCCAGAGGTACGTTCCCAACACTCCCCAGTCACTGAGCACCTTCCAGAGGTACGTTCCCAACACTCCCCAGTCACTGAGCACCTTCCAGAGGTACGTTCCCAACACTCCCCAGTCACTGAGCACCTTCCAGAGGTACGTTCCCAACACTCCCCAGTCACTGAGCACCTTCCAGAGGTACGTTCCCAACACTCCCCAGTCACTGAGCACCTTCCAGAGGTACGTTCCCAACACTCCCCAGTCACTGAGCACCTTCCAGAGGTACGTTCCCAACACACTCATTAAAAAAATCTACATTGTTGTTTACCAAGCAGGAAACATTTTGTCGTCCACTTTATAGTCATAGTGTATTTTACATTGTAGTGTATTTTACATTGTATTCATTTTTTTATTAGTATGCCACATATATGTTCTATGTTTGCTCATTTCTGCCACAGTGAATTCTATGTTTGTTAATCTTGCATAGCGAATAAACCCCCATTCTGATTCTGATCAACTGTCAACAAAATAAACTTCCTGGTGGAAATAGATCATTGGAAAAATGTGTAAACATGTATATAGAATTTGAATGCTTAAGCCCATAGTACTGTGATCTATGTACTCTATGATCTATGAGCTACGTACCATAGTATGTGATCTTTCTACAGAATGACTATGGAGAGAACGGCTTCTGCATGACCCAAGGAGATAAACTGCGTGTGTTGAAGGGTCGACGGCAACCACGCTCTCCAACCACAAGAGCCATAAGGTAGGAGTTTGGTATTTACATGTATTCATTTAGCAGACTACAAGAGAGAGCTTTACAAAAGAGCTTCAGTTACTGAGCATAATAACTTGATAGACTGCAACATATCAGGCATCTAGGTTACAAAACATACATCATGAGAACCAATAAGTACCAAGGGAAGAACTATAAGAGCATTCAGCTGAACATTATACAAGTTATCAAGGTGAGCCTCCGCCAGGCAGTAGTCTACTTGTGGTGCGAGTAATAAAGCAACAACAACACAACAATAGCAAGTTTCTGAACTACAGCAACAACAAGTGATATTTCAGAGTGCCATGCTAACTCTATGGTATGAATGATTTAACTATTCACATCCCATGTGTTGCTTTCAACAATTTTCCGTTCAGATTCACTTTAATATCTGCTTATAGTTTCATTCATTTCACACAGTCCCCATTTGTACCTTGATTGGTTATAGAGATTAGCCAAAGTGTCAAATGATAAATGAATATTTCAAATGAAATCCCTCTGAATTCCGGGTAAATTACACCAACAAGATTAAATTATTTTCATTATTTTGCCTGTTCCATGCGCTTACAATGTAAAGACCCTTTGCAATTACAAAATATAGGCCATCAGTATGTTGGCAAAGTTAACTGAACCAAAATCCTCCTCCACCATCTTCCCTTTTCTTATCGTTTTCCAGCAGGACAAATCTGGGAACGAGCTCCCAGGTACCTATAACCCCCGTGAAGGTCACCAAAGTCCCACCCTCTGCTTCTGCCAAAGGAATCGGCTGTAATTCCTCATCGTCATCTTTTAATCTAAAGGGGTAAGCAAATCCATGTTGGCTCAAAGTTTATGTATACATGAAGTAAATGTAATTCATAGTAATGTTTTAATTGGCTCTGCATCAGTAACATTTATTTTGATCCTTGTTGTGTCTTCTTCCCCACATCCCAACACACACACACATACACAGTTCTTCTATCAACTCCAGGCTTACCAGTTCCCTAGGTGACTTGTATGGAGTGGAAGGTAACGACAACAGGATGTCCTTCTCCTCTCCTTCTACCTCCTCCGCACCTTCCCCACCAGCCAGGACCAGCCTTGGGCATGGGAAATATGTTCATCCCCGCCATGAAGTTAACAACAATCAGTACAATAACTCCCCAACGTCTACTGCTGGCACTGCAGGCCTCAGCAAAAGCGCTGCCTATGCCCACGGTTCCTCAGCACCCCACCACCTTGGAAGGGCGGCGCCCCAGGAGTTAGGAAACTACCGAACCCAGGATGGATACTTGGGCTTCAGTGGACCTTCCAATCGCCATCTTTGCCGCTCCATTCCAGTAAGTGTGACTAGACTCCTCTACCTGGACATGTATTCACAGTTTGCCACTAAGAGTGTATCTAGCCACTAGAAAACATGAATATTTGAACTACATAGACAATTTTTATATTTTTTTTGTCTCATATGATCCTAGTTACCTGGCATCATGGAACTGAGCGCTAGCATTGGTAGCTAGCTATACTAGTTAGCTAACTCAAAGTACAGTTTACTGGGGTTAGCTTCCTCACGCAGGGCTCTAAAATGACACCAAATGGTCGCATTTTGCGTTACTGACAATGAATGAGGGATTTTCCCCCAAAATAATTGTCAAGCTTATTTACATTTTGGGGGCATATTTTCAGTTAGCAGATGATTCCATCTGAGATACTGTTGGTGGCAAGTGGTTGTTGGCAACTTCCAAGTGGTTGTTTCTTGATGAATGAATGCAGTATAAGTATGCTAAATGCCTGAAAATATCACTAGGATATTCCTTTTTTTACACCAGATTGTCCAATTTCATCGTTTTGATTCAACATTTCTTTCATTAGAATCTTCAATCTTTGTATTTTGAGTTATAAATGAGCAACAACAAATACATGCTTTTAAGTCTTTAAAATGAAGAAGTACAACTTGTATATTAAATACAACATTTCAATATATTTTTGAAAGACCTTTAAAAAACGAACTTGATGATGAATCAACTGTATACTTATCTATCAAAAATATGGCATGATTGCTGCAAATATTGATGTCAGTACTTTCTTCTTTTCTTGTAATTTCTTTTCTTGACTTTTAAGGAATACTACACATTGCGATTTGTTTAGTCATTTTCAATGAAATGTATAATCATGCATGTTCATTTGACGTGTTTTCTTCCTCTCTTACAGTTCCTTCAATCTGAATATGTTCAGTACTGAAGTCAGTGCAACTTGGATGGGATTGGACAGAGATTTTGCACCAAGATACATCAATCTTTACTCAGAGTCATTAGTTTCTCTAATGGCTATCAATGTTGTCATCTGGTCTTCATTGTGTCATCTTTGTAGTAGACCTGCTTGTGCTTCGTTTACTCAACTACTCTAAGCATCTCGAAGAGATACAAACCCATTTATTCAGATTGCCTACCATGTCAATGTCTTTGATACCGCCTTGAAGAGAAATCCATTGTTGTTGTAGGTTATTTTCTTACACACATTCTCATTTATTTTGCATCTTTTCACTCCCTTAATGGTGGATGAAATCAATGCAAGTTTTCCATAATTTAAATGATGATCTTGGATAAGTATTTATTATGACTGTAGTATTATTCAGTGTAATTACTCTCCCAATGGTTTCATTGTTTAGATAGTCTTTAGGCTCATGCTATCTGTTGTAACCTCCATACCTACGGTCATTTTGTATTCAGTATTTATGTGCCTTATGTACATAATTTTACATTAAGCTAATATTTTTACATAAAATCTATTTTAAAACTAGTTTATCTGTATTTGAAAAGGGACATTTGGATATGAAATCGGTGTGTTCATATTAATTATATTTTTGATTGTACAATATTGTTGTCCTCTGTGAACGACACTCATAACACAGTGGATCAAAGTGTTGTTTGTCAGTAAGATGGTGTTAAGTTTAGCCAGCCTCTGGCATAGATAGAGAATATGAATATAGCTGCTCAAGTCATAGCATGGGTGTGTTTACAAAGACAGTATATAACAGGACGCATTAATACCTTTCTTGTGTGGGGACCAATGTTTGCGTATGTGATGGTCTGTTATGAAGGGATATGTATAAATTGTAAAGCATCGTATACATCCTAAATGAGTGGAACATTGTAGGTCCACAAATATTTTGTCTGCCTAAGTTGGTAGGTTACTGCCTACAGTAACAAATGTATAGTAATGCTGTTTTCTGTGCAACACACTATATTTTGTTCGGTTTGACAACATTAGAATAAAAAAAATAATTTGTGTAAAACTAAATCTCGTACTCAATGAGCAACCGTTCCTTGAAATAGCATCTTTTGGGATGTGGATGTAGCAGTTCTGCAGTGTCACACTTGTCTTTGCAGATTTTAACGTTGATTGGTTGAACAATGCCAATGAACTGAGGACCACCATTTTAAAATACACACAAAAAACACATTTCCTAGGATGAATATCAGAAGTATATATAGATTTTTTTTCTTCATGGATATCACAGACTTTTTTTGATTTTCAAAAGCAAATATCTGTTAAATAATTGCTAGGTATGTAATAATCCATGACTGTTTTTTTGTTTTGTTCAGGAGAGACAAAATAAACAAGTAGTATACGGGCCCAGTTCTAACATGCCCTATTTGGGTGGGTTGTTTAATTATGTCAACAAATTAAACATTATTATAGAGAGGAGAGTGTATTGTTACAAAAGAGTCTTTATTATTTGGTGGGCTTGCCTTTGATCATGTCATCGGATGATCATGTCATCGCATGAAACAGACTTAAAAGGTATAACTAGTAGGTTGTGGATAGCCCTTTAATAATTAAAAAATAATTATAATAATTAAAATAATTCTCAGCATTAAGTGCATCAAGCATATCGGGCAATAGTGTACCTGTGGAAAACAAAAAGAAAAGCAACAACAACAACCTAACTGTGCCAAAAATCCTATGCAGGTTAGAGCCATCAAAAAGACCACAGGTCCCCCAGTAGGAATCTTTATGACCCTGGGGGAGAGGCCATTATTAGGTCCAGCAGTTATTCCTAAATTCTGTTTAAATCCCAGAACAAGTGAGTCCTGAGCCTTTTCTTGAAGGTGAGGAGACAGACTGTGTTTCTGATGGAGGTGGGGAGTTGATTCCACCATTTGGGAGTCAGACAGGGGAAGAGTCAAATAAGACTAAGCAATGATCCCGAAATGTAGGAAATTATAGGTTCTCTATTTTGATCTTTAATGGATGTCCCTGTATAAACAATACAAAGTGTTGATTACAGAACTGGTCAATTGGGGATGGTTCAATAATTTTTTTTCATACAAAAAAATTATCTTTATATAGTGCTTACACTTTTGCATGGCATTTATGTTGCTGGCATATATGTAGGTAGATTTCACATATTCAGAACAGATTTGGAGACATTTTTGTCTCATGATCTAATAGTCCCACTATCTGTCTAAAGCTCACACTCTCTTTCAATATATATCTATTTTTGTCTATTTATATCTACTTCTGTCAATATATCAGTTTTTCTGTCTCTGTCAATTAATGTATTTTCTAGTGTATGTAAATGTCTCTATAACCCACAAACAATTATAAAAAGTGCAAAGAAGTTCAAAGTTCAACAAAAAAAATTTTTTACACTTGCAGTTTCCTATTTCCCAACATCCCATGGCTTTATGGAGTTATTTCTTTTTTCCCATTAGTCCATAAGAACACTAACATTGACCACACTTAAAAATTCTTCTTGAAAGAACGCCACAACATAGCAGTGTGACGAGCAGAGTTCCTGCACACACACAGTTCTCCACAGACTCATCACCAAGTGGCATGTCCAGAGTTACACGTCCGTGCTCCTACAGGAGAGAAACAGCTGGTGGTGAGAGAGAGCGGCACAGCTAATCTATAGAATATCATCTATAACTTGTATTCGCTTTCCTATAGAGTTAGGGTTAGCCAAATCTACAGTTCTGAAGGTTGACTTCTGATTCCAATTTTAAAAGCATTTTGATTTAATGTCAAGGGGGGGAAATACACTTGCTAAAACATTAATTAAATTTTTTTTTTTTTTTCAGGTTGCGAAATAAGTCACAAATCTTTGAACAAAAGAATGTAATAAAAGAGTAAGTCCAACCTGCAGATTTGGAATGTTGAGCCACCGGCACATGCTTATATTGGCAGCTGTGCATGGTGCATCTACAGTACTGAGAGGTGGAAGAAGATGGACTGGTTTACCTAAGAGAGGAAAGAAATGTAGTTACATGTCATTATAATATAAGGATCCACATTGCTTTCCACTTGATGCAGTCGGAAGCAGCAGTATACAAAATAATGCATTTGTCTTTAAAGATTGGTAAATTTATGAGAAACTGAATACGAGACACGAAAACGCACATTTGTCATCTTTGAACATTAGCTTTGGAAGTTCAATTTGGACCAATTGAAAAGCCTCCTTAGTAAGAGAGGGCTTGTGATAGCGCCCGTGGATCGGGATGGGAAACTGGAGCTTCTTGCCAAACAGCGTCGTGTACAGAAGTGCAGTGAATCCTGCAGACATATGGGCAGGAGCTTCTACATCGACTGGTGAACTCAGCAGCACCTATCAAAACAGAGAAGACAAACAAGAAGTGGGTCATGTGCCTTGCAGATGGCCACAACACTAAACACAAAGCTCTGCAGGTACAACATGCCATCAAATGACCTGTACATCATCTTGATCTTCTTTCTGAGATGCGAGTTGGTATGGATCAATGTAGAGTCCACTGGGGAACCTGTAGGACAGCAGTATATGGAGTCCACTTGCAGCCTCTGGACTAACCTCAACGGTGGTGACCAACTCTCTGAAACAAAGGCCAGTCATGATATCCATGTCAACTGTCACAGTGGTTCTGTCTGTGTGATCATGGTCGGGGCTATAAGGTCACCGAGGTCTGGAATAGGTTTGAAACAGAACTGGTGCTAGATAACTGAAGAAGAAGAAGAAATTATCCCTTATTAGTCCCCTAATGGGGAAATTTCACAGGCGCACACATTTATTCAATGCATTGGCCGGGATTCGAACCCCCACTGGGAATGAAACCCAGACCTTCTGCACATGGTAGGCAAGAATCCTACCACTGAACCACCGGTGCTGCAACTTCATAAAAAACATTAAGTCTTTAAGTGTATATTAAGTCTATATCTATGCCGGTCACGTGAGGGAGGAGGAGACTCATAATCTAATTCAAGAAATAAACGAATCATTTCAGTTTCGGCTCTTGCTCCTAGTATAGAGCGTGCAAGAGTCCCGATGCGCCGCCACAAGAAAAATGAACGAATCACTCTTGGAGAAGGACTTTGTCTTTGTGTTCACAAACGACACGTCACTAGTCCTCACAGAAGCTGATGCATGATGTCCTAGCCTCTCAGACTGCTGGTAGCAGTCATGATATCCCAGCCAGTACAGTCCAAGCATGCCTGCAGATCATCCATAGTCTCCTGTTTTGATGTCCTCTCAGAACAGGTTTACAGAGCTTTACTTTAGATCATGGCATGATCAGAGTGTTCCAGTGTAGCTAAGGGGAGTGTGGTGGGCTTTACTGACTGTTTTGTAAGTGCCACTTTAATGCCCCCTCAGCACTTGGTGCCCTCCATGCAGTCCATGGTGGGAGCGGTGGTACTGTGATCCAATGTGTTCCCTTCTCTGGTGAGGATTTGTCTGTATTTAGGGAGTTCATGGCTGAGACTTCCTTTGTTAAAGTAGCCAAGTAAAATAACCAGGGGATCCAGATGTTCCTGGTCCAGTTTGGCTGTGTCCACAGGCCTCTTTAACAATGGACAACCTGTGACAGGCTGTGTGTCCACCTCTAGTTAACCTTGAGTTTAGGTTTCTATTGTCTGTCTTAGTGTCTTCCAAAGTGACTTTTCTCATCAGTGTCTACTTTCTATCAGTTAAATGTGATATTATTTTGATGCTCCACACTTTTTTGTGTGAATATTCTATCATAATTTAACTGACATGTTTGAGTAAAACCATACTCTGTTTTTGCTGAACAAAACGATAAATCAAGATTCTGATTATAAAAACTACCATAAATATTTAAATCAGGAGATATATTTACCTATGAAATCCAGTTTTCTTGATATCCATTGAAACAAAGGCATGCTTCAGCATTTGCCTGGACAAACCACAATTGTTCTCCTCTGCAAAAAACAAAACAGAAATGCGGTAAAGCAGACGAGGAGAGACGGATTTAAAACAAGAAGATGTATGTTTATGCAGACAAAATAGGTAGGTAAAAGTAAGTGAACCCCTGTCATTAACTGCTATTCTAGTTATTTGTGGTATCCCAAATAATAATAATCGGAACTAAATGATCTGAACTAAAACAGACAGTTTCTACGCAGTAAACCATGTTATGTTACAGAATCCAAGGCAAGGGATCCTAATACACCTGTCTGATACCAACATGAGAACATGTGTCTCCTTATTGATGCCTTGTCTCTGATATCCTTCCTTCAATAAGTCAAATCTGCTCTCCAGCATAACCTGGAATATGGACAACATGAAATGCATGGAGGGCACATGCACTGAGTGCTGCTATGAGGAAATAATAATGATATAATGGCTAGCAGCACTGACAGTAAGGATCAATGGTCAGTGTTATCTCTGATAGAGCTGTACCAGTATGCAGCCCAGCTAACCCTATAACTGGCTGCTGTTCAATAGAGTCTGAAACAGTAAGAAGTGGAGTAAGAAGTGGATTACAGTTTGTGTCCTTTATCAATTCAGTTGTAAATGTGTATTTATTTTATTATTTAACATAATGCACACAGTGGTTTTCACATAATATCAAATATCCCCCCATTACTTTTTATATCATCAGCCGCCACTGGTACCTGTCAGGTGAGTGATCTGCACCAACACTAATACTCTTATCTATCTGAAATCGAGACGGATTTTTAAATGGTTTAGTATCTTACAAACGTTATTAACGTGCATATCATTCTGGATGCTTGAACATGTTGAAATTACTTTTCTTTTCGAAAAACGACTTAATCGTGCAGCATAGTTGTGCATCACGGCTAAGTTATCAAGGCTTAGACCACATACGAGCTGTTCAATTATAAAGGTTTTACTGACACCAATGACGATTTTATGACAACTAATATTTGGTCTAAATTACAATGTTTGTGAATGTGGTTATTAAGGTAGCTGGTTAATAACAGAACAGCACTGAGATCTAGTAGAAGTTAGCTACAGTTTAGTTCCTACACAGCAATTTCCAAAGGAATAATAGGTTGGAAATGTTCTAGTAGGCTAGTATGTTTCGAGTATGACTGTCTATGTTTTCCGTTTCATAGATATTGCTATAATTTACCTGATTTTGTTGCTCCATAAAAAATGAATAAATAAACCCAGATAAGCAGCACGAGATACATCTGAACAGGAAACTGTGACTGCAGCAGCACCACGACTGGAGTCATTTCAAAATAAAAGTCCCCAACTAGTCATCCCTCAAACACTGCCAGGAAATATGCTTCCTTAATGCAAACAAGTCATTGGTTAGGGGAAATGTAAAAAATAAAAATAAAAACTATATATATATCAGTTTCTCCAACTTTTTATTTCAATACCAAATTAACACAAACACGGACTTCACTATATTAGGAAGTTGCATTCAAAAAAGATGAATCATGTATCTTAATAAAATATAGATAATGTAATATATCAGTTGAAGAGTCTAGCAGTAGGAAGAGAGGACAGTGTCGGTGTGAGGTTTTGGTCCTGATGGACCACAGCCTCCTGCCAGAAGGGAGCAGCTGAACCAGTGTGTCCAGGGTGGGAGGAGTCTCCAGGGTGGGAGGAGTCTCCAGGGTGGGAGGAGTCGGCCACAATCTTTCTCACCTCAGGGTCAGCGAGGTCTACAGGTCCTCCAGTAGGTCTGATTGATTGAGGTCCTGTGCTGCCGCTCCCACTATGCACATCAAGCACTCTGCGAAGAGCCCCAAGTGGAGAGGGTGCTAAAAAAAAAAACTTACCACGGTAATACAAACACGATAATACTCATAAGAATTATAATGCCAGTATTATCTCAGTGTACGTTGGACGTTTTAGGCATGTATCATGAAGCAGGCCATGAGATGTATTTACTCAATAAAGTAACAATGGTTAGCTGATTATAAGCTTACAAGTAAGTTCCAATAGTCCACACATTGGCTTATATCCACTGCATCCCACCCCACTTACAATATAAAAACATGGTTTAAATGTTAAAGATTAAACATTTAAAAGATTAAATGTTTATAAAGACTACCAGCCTTTATAAATTTGTAAATGTGGTTCTTACATTTTACACCGAATACCTAAATCCGGCACAATTCTTCTGGGCACTTACCTAAATTCCCTGCCACAGTAAGTGTCGACAAATATCCTTCTCGTTAATGAGTGTGGAAAAAGTGACTTCCTGAAATGACCCCCCCCCCCCCCCCACACACACACACACACCCATACACACACACACACACACGGTTTCACTGGATATTTTACTCAGATGAACAGATTTTGCTGTGTATGATGGATGAAGGCATAATGCATGTGATTTCATATGTGTGTTATAGGCAGAATCTTTGTATAAGAGGGACTTTCTGAGGTCAAGAGGTCATGTAGTGAGACTCCTTCCAGTTCACATATAGATATAGGTCACATCTGTCCAGACTCAATGGATACAGAATAAGGAAACAGACTTCTTTTACAATGTTGTCAACTTTCATGTGTACAAAACTTGTTGATCTCTACCTTGTAAGTTCTAAGACAAAGGTCTATTCATTGTATCTAAGGATGTTTGTGATCCACGTGGCTCACACATGTAACTACTCTATTACATTTGCATGTATTCATTTTTCATTAAGCAGACACTTTTCATGGATCTCATGGATGGTTGATATGATCAGAGTTCGTTATATCAATTAAAGATGACAGTATTCAATACATCGGTCTTCTAAAAGAGACATATGAAGAATCAAAATGTTGCAAACCCTTGGAAAACTGCTGATACATCCTTTTTTAAAACACATGAGTGAGCAGGAAAAACACATTACTTTTATTTCTCATGAATACATTCTTATTCAACTCTAGGTTATAACACAATAGCACAATCCTAAAGAAAAAAAACTCAACAAAGAAACAGTGAAATGCCCCCTTTTCAAAAGTCTGCATATACCCTTAACTGCAATCAGTTCTTAATACTGTGTATTGCTCACATTAGCATCAATGACATTGGGCAGCCTTTTGTAATAATTGCCTATGAGGCCTCAAATTATTGCAGGTGGTATAGCTTCCCATTTGTCTTGGCAAAATGCCTCCCATGTCAGACAAAGTCTTTGGTCATCTTGCATGAACCGCATGTTTGAGATCTGCTCTAGCTCCAAATCTTTCACCTTTTTCTGCTGTAACCTGTCAAGGGTCAACTTGGCCCATACATGGGGTCATTGTCATGCTGGAAAGTCCAACACTGACCCATGAAGCAAAGGCTGTTTTCTGGCAAGTCAAACTTGCAGCAAAAACATTTTCAAGTATCATCGTATTGTTTTCCATCCCGTCTTTTTCCAGAACATCCTGTATTTCTCCTGAGGTTAGCTGTGGGGTTTTCTTTCCATCCCAAAAAATGTATATGTCAGTTGTGGCAGAAATCTTTCTTGGTCTGCCTGTCCTTGACTTGGTATCAAGAGATTCCCAAATTATCACTTTCTTGAGTGATTGAACAGTATTCACTAGCATTTTCAAGACTTATTTTCCAGAAATATTTTTATATACTTTTCCATCTTTATAAAGGTCAACTAACTTGTTACATGTGTCTTTAGACAGTTCTTCTTTGCTCCCCCTGGAATAGCTAACAAACCCCATGAATTCCAATTTAAAAGGCACAGGTGTGGGAAATTAAACTTTAATGATCAATTTAAATCAGTATATGTAGGTAGTCAGATGGCTCAGTGGTTAAGGTGTTGGCCTCATGGTAGTTAGTGAGATCGAGCCCTGGCTGTGGCTGTATGATGTTGTGTCCTTGGGCAAGGCACTTCACCCTACTTGCCTCAGGGAAAAATTTCCCTGTACTTACTGTAAGTCGCTTTGGATAAAAGTGTCTGCTAAATGAATAAATGTAAATATGTCACCTTGTGTGTCTGTAACAACGCCAAACATTCAAGCGTGTGTAAACATTTGATTAGGACCTTTAATGGCCCATTTGATTAGGGGATTTCTGTTACATTAGGATTTATAAGAGCTCAACAACTTTGTGATAATACTTGGATTCAAATGATCACTATCCTTAGATTGTTTTGTTTTTCTCATATTGTCATATTTCCAAAATCAACATTTCACAATTTCAGCCAGAGTATGCAAGGTTTCGTGCACAACTGTTCTTGGTAAACGGTTCTCTATTCTTCAAATATTAAGTTAAGTCATACTGGTACCTTTTCAGTTTGTGTCTCTTACCCCAACACTTGTTGACCCTCAAAAGTTGCTTGAAAAGGACATAACCGGTCTTAAAAACGTTTTCAAAAGAGTATTACTAGCCTTTCAATATTGAAGTTACTCAAAGGTAAAGTACGCAATACAAATGAATCAATATTTAAAAGACTTAAAAAAAACTGTGACAATTTCTTTTTTAAAGAGCAGTTTTAATGCTGTACTAAGTCCACAGGACTTTGAAGACATGGCATATTTGAAGTAATAAACAAGTCAGGTTTGTAGAATTGTTTACAGACAGTGTAGTAATGTGTGTGTAACATGTGATAAAATAATTCAGTATTAAAAACCTACCAATATGAAAAAGTCTGACCCAGTTCTTTCCCTGTGATTCAACATGGGTCACTGGATGCAAGATGCATCCCCCTTTTCTGGGAGGCATAAGTTGGTTCCCAGGCCTCAAAGACCTCTGTGAGAGGTTGAACAAAATCTATTACACACACAACACAACACAAACACGCACACACTTTCAGTAGTATGAACAAAATGTACACACAAGATCACTATGCAAAATATTCAGTATAAACCAAAGTTTCACCAAGCAGTAATATTATACAGCAATGAGAATTGGCCTTTTAAGACGAAAAGGTGATATTCCCAGAGGATACAGCAGTTTCTCTTGACAATTGTTCTGGCTCATCTTTATTGTGGTGCGATGAGTTGTCCGACTTGCTCCTGCTGAATTCAGCGCCCATGATGGGTCTGGTGACCTTCTCAGCCGGCTGCATGCAGACACTAAAGCACGTGAGCATCTTGAGGAAAGCACAACGCATCTCATTGCTCGTGAGCGTGTAGATCAGTGGATTCGTGGCTGAGTTGAGCACAGCCAGAGCCAAGAACCACTCAGCCTTATAAAGGATGGAGCACATGCGGATTTCACAGGCCACATCAAGCAGCAGAAGAATGAAGAGAGGTGCCCAGCAGGCGATGAAGCAACTCAGGACGATGATGACAGTCTTTAGGAGAGCCATGGACTTCTCGGAACTTTTGTTACTGGTACCTCCGCCACCACGGCCATTAGAGACTTTGCGGAAGACCAGCTTGCGACTGCGTGTACGCACCAGGGCATAGATGCGAGCATAAAGAACAACGATGGCCATTAGGATGATGCTGAAGACAGTGGTGCAGAATAGGATGTACGTCTTGTGGTAGAGTGGCAGGACTGTAGAACACTTGGACATGCTTTCAATACAGTTCCAACCCATAACAGGAAGGCCACCCAAGATGGCAGCGATCATCCACACTGTACTAATGAGCATGAAGACACGCCAGCTGTTTCCAGTGTTGTGGAGCTTCATCTGAAGCATTGTGAGGTGTCGCTCTATTGCGATGGCCAGGAGGCTGAACACTGAAGCAGCCAAAGCCACAAACATGCTCCCCTCCCTGAAAAACCATTGTGTTGGCGTCAGTTTGTATGTGTTGGCTCCAGATAATAAGATGTTGGCAGTGTACACCACCCCAGCCAGCAAGTCTGAAAGGGCTAAGTTTCCGATGAAGTAATACATGGGTTTGTGGAACTTCTTCGTCCTCCAAATGGTGAGCAGGACTAAAACATTCTCGAGTATTATGAAACAACAGACAATTATAAAAATGACTGAATCTGCTTTGAGCCTAGAATCCTGTTCCACTTTGCGAAACTTCCCAGTGTAATTGTAGTGTCTAGCTATCAAATCGGAGTACATGGATTCAGCCATAGTCCTGTTCTTTAATCCCAGGATCTGTAGTTTCAAACGTAGTCCACTTCGAGGTGCTGGCAGGTCAAGGCTCCACAGGAAAACGTATTCCTTTGTTCTTATTTGCTTGTCAGTGCAGATCTTGAAGTCCAGTAATAGTCCTCATTGTCACTGGTTATTCTGAGAACATTTTTGTACATCTGGAAAGTCCTGAGGAGAAGAAAAGAATAACTTAAGACCCCTTTTGTACTTCTGATCATTGTCTCCTAAATTGCCCCCTAAAATCAACGCGTTCAAAGTCCAAACCTAAAATAGATCTTCTGACGTTTTTTTTGGTAACTTTATTTGAAAACAATGGATATTCTTGATTTGTAAATCAGATCAAACTCTTCACTAATGCGTGTGTGTGTGTTTCACTTGGTTAACTTCCCCACAGTGTAAAAGGGATTGAGATAGAATGACTATCAGAGGCAATGAACTCTCTTGACATGACTTTCAGACACAGGATATTTTTTAATACACCTTAAATATGATAATACATTAGGTTCACATATTTTTTAGTTCACTTATTTTTATAATTACAATTTAATAAAAATAAATATAATTTAAAGGGGACACTTATTGATATTTATATGATATAACAAATAAAACACATTTCCTGAGATACACATTACTAATGTGAAAAGCATATTAAATTATTGGACACAATAGTAATGATTAAACAACTCTCTAATGTTGTGTCATGAGTTGATTATCAACTGTAGGCTAATTGAGAATGTGGTCAATTATGATGTGAAATACTGAATAAAACAACTTAAACTGAAAAAAGAAATTACATGAAATAATTCAATATCTAGTTGACCTGTTTCCATTGCGTTAACATTGTTTCCATGTGTACGTAGTATTGAGTTGTTGTCTTACCTTAAAGACAGATGTCCATACACCTAAAGCTAGATCGTAAAGGTTTATAAAAACGTAAGTTCTTCCTAAATCCTTCCCTTGTCTGTGTGTTTCCCCCTCTCTGTGTGAAGGGGTGTTGAGGTCTGGTCTGTCAGTAACGTCTCCACTGGACTCAATGCACTGAGAGGCTCTCTCACTTTTTCCCAGTAAAACCCACTGATTCAATAGACCTCCCCCTCTCCTCTCCCCCCTCCCCTTCCCCTCTCCCCCCTCCTCTCTCCCCCCTCCCCCTCCCCCCAAAGCCTTTTAGTTGGTCAAAGAGTGGGCAGTTTATTTTGATCTGGAGGCTATGAGTGCAATGTTTGCCTGACATAACACGGCTTGGTTTAATACTTGATTCTGAGTAGACTAACAATTTAATTTTAAAATTGATTTTGCTACTATAGTATATGTTTTTTTTCTCCATTGTAGAATATTTGTGTTTATTAATACTGAGTATTGTTTATGTTTTATTGTTGTTTCTGGTAGGATTTCATGAGTCATTTTTTTGCATTACCTCAAAATGGATTGTGTAAAATTCTTACCATGTCTAGGTCATGCTTTGGTAAAACCATATTGCAACTTTCTCCCAATAAAAATAATAAAGTAAATAACAGGCTTAGACAAATATTAGGAAATTCAAACATATTTTAAGAATAGTACATTGATTTGTTGAAGTCTTCTACATACACAATGCCAGCTATATATTTACATTCATAGATAGACAGAAAGCATTAAGAAAAGAATATAAGTTTATTGCAAACAACAAAAGCATGTCTTAAAGAAGACATCACATTTAAAAGGAGATGTAAATGTATGTAAATGTTTGTTTTTATTTCTAAGCAGCTCAAATTAAGTGATGAATTCCTCTATAACATTTTCTTTTGTTGGGTTCATTGGGAAGGTCCCAGCTGTGCCCCCTGTACCCCCCACATTAAGTCAATGTGAATTAGTATCCTACCCCCCACGCTACAGCCATCACCCCTGCCCCAGTATCCTACCCCCCACCCCATCACCCCTGCCCCAGTATCCTACCCCCCACCCTATTACCCCTGCCCCATTTATTCTGGTGATTAATCACATGTGCTTCCTTGTCTCTTCAGGTCTGCTGTTTGGCCCGGCTGTCTCACTCACACTGAGGGGACAAAACAGCAGACCTGACATGTCTTTTGATGTATGTTTGAGACAGACAAAGACCAACACAAGAGAATCTGTCCATGTGTGAGTTTATGACATGTATGAGTACATATGTACTAATATACAACGTTCTCATTGTGTCTCTGTTGTAAATTTATTAGAAAAGTATGGCAACGTTTATATGTAAACAATTTATGTAATCCAAAATATGTAAACAAACTGAAATTATATATATATAGCTCATAAAATTTTTCTTAAATGTGAATTCCACATTTGTGTAAACAGTTATGTCACATTTATGAATATTTGAAATAATCTATTTGGCAGTGCTGTGTTACAAGTCAATGCTACGACAACATGTACAAGACTACTCTTTCAGAACAATAATAATAACTAATATATTACTTTTTTGAGTAGCTTCCCCTGAACTTCACCTCTTCAAACACAACCTTGACCTAGGGCTTGACCTGGAGGCACCTCAATTCACCGTCTGTGCAACACTTTTCACGGTACCTTTGAAATATGCTTTATGCATGTTGTACATTATTATTTTGTGTGCAAAGTAATATTATTACTCATCATATAGATTTTTCTGAACTTCCATTACATTGTAAGCTTTATCCAGCTGTGAATGTGTTTTGATCAGGTAGTGAATGCTTCAGTGGAGATCATCAGTATTTTGATACGTTTCCTAAATGCCAGCGATTCGATTGTTGTCCTTGTGTCTGTCACAACATCCATCAATTAGTCTGTTTAATATATGCAGTAATTTGGACAATGAACCCAAGTTTAAGTAACTGTAACAATATTACTGAATGTAAAAAAAAAAAAAACGAACACGTTCTTTTACTTTGTTATTCACTTAAGGAATAATATGATGTAACAAATTATATTATATAACACTGACCCTCAGACCTGGTTAAAAGGAAGGCAGTGACTGATTGTAACCTAATGTAACAAGATCAGTGGAAGACATTAATAATTTGAAAGAATTCCTCCTGACTGACATTAACAAACACAGTTTTGAGTCACGGACATCAGACAGAGAAAGAATGTGAGGGGAAAATGAGTCAAGGGGAAAAGGAAACTGACAAAGGAAACCCTTCCTTCTAGAACACGTCTCTTTGTTCTGATCTGACAGTGGCAGCGTAACATTCATTGTACTTTCACAAGTGGCCAAACCAGAAATGGCAAAAGTAAAGAAACTATATGAGAGACATGAAATCACTGACATGTACGGCAGAAGGACTGGTGTTTCCATTCAATCCTACCAAATGTTAACAAGGCAAACATTAACCGCATCTTGGTGTTTTGCATCTCAAAGGACAATGGGGGATAACAATATACCCCCCCCCCAAGAATTAATGACAATATTATACAATATCAAACAAACATTTATAAAACCACCTGAGCCTGTTTTATCTGTATTTTCTGTGCCTTTTCCCTTATATCGTGGTTTTGTAACCTGTCCTTAGAAAGCAAAAATGTTTGAATCAAATTGTCTAGTAAGCTTATAGCTGGAATACAAACCAACCCGTCATCGAATATAAATGAATATGAATATAGTATAATGACTATCATGAATAAATATAAATACAAGAGAACCACTAGATGACGTAAACTGGAGGACTGATAAACTAAAACGTTATTATTGATGTAAAAGTTGTAATAAACAATAAAGTTGATGTACTGCATGTAAGAGGGAAACTGTATTTAAACTGAGTGGGTCATGTTTGGATCCGCAGTACAAGAGTCACACAGTATATAAAATTAGGTCCATAAATATCTGAACGGTGACACTATTCATTTTGGCTCCGTATTCTACAAGGTAGTGAGCCTGGAACTTATTTCCATATTCTCTTCCGGTGCCGCACTAGTGTCGGCCTTTTACAGCAGCTCCAGATCACCACTGCGCTGTATCCTCTTATTTTATTGGTATTTTTGTTATTTTGTTTTTTGATAAATGACTGTAGTGCAGTATGGTAGCTAGCCAAGTGTGTTGCTGTCTTTTTTTTTGTTGCACTTTTCACTATCGAATGAGGATCCATCATGCAGTCATGGTCACATTGTTTACACCAGGGATCAGCTGTTAGTGTAGCAGGACAAAGCTGGCCCCTGCTTGGTAACCCCGTCTCCTCCTAGAGCTTAGCTTGCAGGCTACCTCAGGTCTCATCACCTTGTCCTGCTACAGGGGGAAGATGTTTTCCTCTCCATCATCATGGGAAACACACGGTCTCTCCTTAATAAGATGGATGAGTTATGAGCGCTGAAGCAGGGAGTGTAGCCTCATGGGGTTTACAGAAACATGGCTAACGTAGCTCTTTCCGGATATTCAGATTCAGAATACTTTATTAATCCCTGAGGGGAACACAGGGGTAAAGGGTGTGAGGTAAAAGAGTAGAAGAGTGCACACAGGGGTCAGTCAGGGTTTCTGATGGAGGTGGGGAGGTGATTTTACCATTGGGGGGCCAGACAGAGGAAGAGCTTGTGTGGGGACCGGACCTTGAGGGGTGGGACCACTAGACGGTTTTCAGAAGAAGACACTTTAATTGTTGAAGGAAGTTCTGAAATCCTTTTCTAAAGCTGAGCAATTTGTTCACCCTTATTAATCAATATCATTAAAAATGAATACTTACTTAATATGTTTCTTATTTTGGGAAATCTAAGACATTTCTAAACTCAATTTGAGCCACTTTTTTATTTAACCTTTTCTAACTGTAATTGAGTATTTAATGTCATTGTAATTTCAATGAAGATCAGTTGGCTTTGAGTAATTGAGAGTACGTTTATAAATAAACCTTGAAGTTAAGACCATGAT
>JARGSH010000047.1:510000-517500 GCA_030340665.1 Neosalanx taihuensis | reverse complement strand
GGACAGCTGGGGTGTCTTTGGAACTTGTTTGGGGCTGCTTATCCACCATCCAGACTATCCTGCAACCTTTGATCAATGTTTCTCTTCCGTCCATGTCCAGGGAGATTAGCTACACTGCTATGGGTTGCAAACTTGTTGATCATGTTCTGCACTGTGTACAAAGGAACATCTAGATCTCTAAAGATGGACTTGGACAAGATGGACTCTAGTCCTCAGACAGTTCTGTTCGCCTCCTTCTGTTCTCCATGCCTAGTGTTACACACACAGACACACAATGCAAAGACTGAGTCAACTCTCTGGTTTATCTGCTTTCATGTGTGATTGTTATACTCCTGTTGCCCCACGGGAGATGAAATGAGCATCACATGCTTGAAAGTTATTCATCCACAATTTTGAAAGGGGCCCAACTATTTTTTTATGGCCCATTTCATGTGTATGTAAAGTTAGCTTTTTTTCTCCTCTCTTTTTTGTTGTTGTTGTGTTGTTTCAATATACACAAAGAAAATAAACATGTGTATAGCAAAACATGTATAACTGCAAAACTTGTAATGTGAAAAATACATCATTTTCAGGAAAAATGTCAGGATCTGGTTCTGGTCATGGTTCTGGTCATGACTGTAAACCGGTGAGATTAAATAGGCAGCCAATCTGATATCTAAAGCCATTTCCATTTGTAAAAAAAAATTATCTAAACTGTGACAGTGGTGCTTCTTCCCCATTTGTGAGGTGCAGAGAAGATCTCCTCAAATCACATGATGACTAGTTAAATGGGTTCACTGAACCTTGGCTATGGAATTTGCAGGCTGCACTGGATCTCTCCCTGTTCCCCTTTTCATTGCTGCCATGCCAGGCTGTTCTATGCCTCCCAGCCGTTTCCACGGAAACTCTGCCTGGCTAGCATCTACAAACTATTTGGTTGTTACTGAGAGCTACTTTGCTCAAGTGGTGGGAAAATTGTGGGAGATAAATAGAGGGAATGAAAAGACAGCTCTGTCCCTTAGCCCCACGAGCCTAAAGCTGTTGATGTATCTAGAGGACTAAAACAAGCTTTGTTGTGTATTATGTTTATGCCTAAAAAAGGCTTTCTACAGGTTGGGGTGCTTTTCTGCAAAGATCTTTATAGGTACCAAACAGTTGACATCCATCCGTCCATAAGACCTCAGCAAAACTGCATGGCAATAATATTCACTTACTTAGAAAGGACTGCAGCCATAATTTTGGGAAACTGTTGCTATGGCAACAGTGTTTATGTTGACACAATGCATGTTTACTTGACGGTTCAGTTCGCACGGCGGCCATCTTGTGTAGTGCGTCTCTATGATTGGTCTTTGATGAGGCTAACAGCCGGGCTTCACCACTGAAACATCACCTGACCCACTCCACCCTCCAAACCATCAGATGGGGCCTAATTCATGACTCTTGTTGGTGATGTTGGAGGGGTCTTATGCAATGTTGTTCTCTTTGGAGAGGTTATTCAGTCTGTCACAGGGAGGAATGCCAACATCCACTAGGGACTCTCCTTTGTCTCCTGGCTCCTTTATTCCACAGGTTTTGTTTGAGTCCAGTGAGCCAGTGTGAAATTGCCCCGGCACTGACAGTGAAGCTGGTTGTACTCTGGTAAAATTGTCTTTCTCGCTAACAATATGCAACAAACCAGCTTTTAAATTGTCATTCAAGCATGAGATTGTTCAGAATTAAGTCTAGTTTTCAGTAGGCATGTATTGAATTTCCCTTGCAGTAATGTTTTATCTTTATTTTCTAAATGTGGTACTGAATCTTAACTAAATAAATTATTTTGTGGTATATGACACTCCTCTGTGTCAAATAGTTTAGTGTGAGTGCCGTCATAATGTCAACAACACAATTAAATGTGAAGGACTTGCAATGTTTTAGTGCTGTGTAATGTATCTGTGTCATGAGAATAAATCATTGCATATGCCTTCACATAGAACTTGTTTAAATAGTATAAATTGATACACATTAGTTGTGTGGAAGTTCAGCTGCATTAGAACTACTACTGTGGAAGATACTGTCACATCTGTTGACCCTCTCTGAGATGCTTTTAAGAAGTAGAATAATAATCACTAGAATAATCTAGAACGCTAGAATAATCACTTTGTACAATCTTACCCTTGCAACTTAAACATAGACACACGCATTCACATGGTGGTTCTTAACCATAGGTAACATAGTGTGTGTAGGTTACTGGTGTTACATGATCCTAGCGTGCGTAGGTTACTGGTGTTACATTATGCTAACGTGTGTAGGTTACTGCTGTTACATGATCCTAGCGTGTGTAGGTTACTGGTGTTACATGATCCTAGCGTGTGTAGGTTACTGCTGTTACATGATCCTAGCGTGTGTAGGTTACTGGTGTTACATGATCCTAGCGTGTGTAGGTTACTGCTGTTACATTATGCTAACGTGTGTAGGTTACTGCTGTTACATGATCCTAGCGTGTGTAGGTTACTGCTGTTACATGATCCTAGCGTGTGTAGGTTACTGGTGTTACATGATCCTAGCATTTGTAGTTTACTGCTGTTACATTATGCTAACGTGTGTAGGTTACTGCTGTTACATGATCCTAGCGTGTGTAGGTTACTGCTGTTACATGATCCTATCCATTGCGCCACTGGCCCACGTCTAAGATTTGGAAGCAGTGTCTGCTCAGCCCATGACGTTGGAGTCTTGGAAGACTCTTCACTCCAGTTGAAGTGCATTCTCGACGTACCCCTGAGTTCCGAGAGGCAAAAAAACGACTTACGTCTGATGTCAAGAAGACAACTTCAGTTGAACATCAGAAGAAGAAGCAGAACATCAGACCTTTAATCTGAGGGCCCAGGGTTCATGTCCCTGTTCGGGCGATGTCTGTTCAAACCTTGTTGTGGTCCTTGCTGAGGTGTTCTGCGTTTGTCACGGCATCGGGCCTCACCTTGAGGACAACACAGTGACCTCTTATCTGAGGATTGAAAAGCACTCATATAGAGAGCTTTCCCTGACCGGGAATCGAATTCAGGCCGCAGTGGTGAAAGCGCCAAATCCTAGCCGCTAGACCACCATGGAGCCGGCATAAAGCACTGTCAAAACATGAGGACCTAGTTGCAGGACTAAAGTGCCCAGGAAGAGTAACTCCTGGGAGACCAAAATAAAGGCACCGCTGAGATTTGAACTCAGGATCTCCTGTTTACTAAACAGGCGCTTTGACCAACTAAGCCACAGTGCCTGTGTGAGGAAAACGAGGAAGAGATGTTCCACCTTCTTCAACTCTGATGGTCGGTAAAAGCATCCGTTTCCAAATGAAAGGGGTCATTTGACAGGCATTCAAAGGTCGCCATCTGCGTCTGGAGAGGGACTGCAGACCCCGCACCGGAGCGGTACTAAGAAAGCCATGGTGACCAAGAGCTTGGAGAATGCGGGCATCGATCCCGCTACTTCTCGCATGCTAAGCGAGCGCTCTACCATTTGAGCTAATTCCCCTTACTGACTATACTACTTCGGAGTCTGGCAAAGACTGAAAGCCCAAGAGATCGTGACGGTCAAAAGTCTCATAGCAGAGGATGGTTTTGATCCATCGACCTCTGGGTTATGGGCCAAGCACACTCCCGCTGCGCCACTCTGCTGCTGTTGCGGTGATGCAAACCCACAATCTCAGCAGTATGAGGCCAGCGCCCCATCCACTTGGCCAGTAGGGCTTGAGGCTCATGCGTTTCAGCCCCAGATAGCACAACGTCAGAATTGAGATTGGGGATACTAACCACTATACTAACGAGGACACGACAATAGTTGCAGTTTTCCATCGGATATCACCATCAACTCAAGGGCTCTGAATGGAAGACGGGAATCCACGTGGCAGATGGGGCTGGGCAACATGTCAATGTTTTTTCTCATCTGGATGTCCTCGAAAAGTTTACCAAGCGGTCAAACCAACTCAAAGACAAGGATGTCGACCGCAAAAGCCACGCATTGGCCGGGGTATCGAACCCAAGCATCCCGCATGGCAGGCGAGAATTCTACCACTGAACCACCAATGCAACTGTATAAGTTGTCTATAAGGTCACGTGACACGAGTCGCTCTCACCGTTACGCCTAGGCGAGAGGGTGGAGACGTGCAAAATTGCGCCAAACTGATGCGCAGAGTCTGTAATGGGGATTTCCACCAGTCTAGGTGGCTGTGGTTCCATGGTGTAACGGTCAGCACTCTGGGCTTTGAATCCAGCGATCCGAGTTCAAATCTCGGTGGAACCTGAGTAGGTGGTCCAAGACGCGTCACTTATTATCAAGTCATAATCACAAGTATCAGGATTCACCATACAACTATGTGAAGAGTGAAGGTATGTTCTCAGTTACCAGAGTAGTGCTGTGATGGCGAACCGGGTGGGAACCAAAAGGGGCAAAAACAGTCCCTTCTCCCCGTCAGGGAATTGAACCCTGGTCTCCCACGTGACAGGCGGGGATACAAACAAGAACACAATTTTTTTGCAGTTTTCCATTGGAGATCACCACCAACTCAAGGGCCCTGAATGGAAGACGGGAATCCAGAGCCATGCATTGGCCGGGAATCGAACCCAAACTCATGGGCCCTGCATGGAAGGCGTGAATCCACGTGGCAGGTAGGACTGGGCAACATGTTGTTGTTCTTCCACATCTGGGGGGTATTGCACAAAACTAGGATAAGGGATTAAGCCGGGCTATGTTGGTTATCCTGGCTGAATTTAGCCTCAGGTCGGTTGCACGAAAGCCGATAAAATTTAGCCTGGCCAAGTTACCATGGTGATTTATTCTCCGCAGCTAGCCTGCTCCGGGCCAGGCTAACAGCCAGGCTAAGATTAATCCTAGTGATTCACCTGCATTTCCACAGTCAATCCTGTGAGGAATTCACGTATTTTACAGCATGTCCATGACCTTTTTAAATATGTTGCATAATTTTAATTATAATGCATTTAACATTTACACATATTTAGTATATTGTCATTTCTCATTTCATTTAAATCTACAACAGTCTTTTAATATTGATTTAAGTGGTATTATTATTACTCTGGCCAAGTGTTATATTGATATGCTGATGAAGACTGCTTGTCAAACTGCCGTCGAGGTTTCATAAATATGTGTTTTATTGCATTACAGTAAACCATCGCTATATCACGGTTCAGTACAGTGAACCCTCGCGATATCATGGTTCAGTACAGTGAATCCTCGCGATATCACGGTTCACTTCACGGATTTGCCACGTGCATTGTGTTCTGCATTCTGATTGGATAAACAGTCTCTCCGCGTCTTCTCTACCTGTGCATCAATAAAGTTGCGGTTTACTGTAATATTTACTGTGGCTGTACACCTACGTAACATTCGCAGAAAAAGTTAAACTTATGGACATGCTTAATTGTAGCCCAATTATGACAGCTCCAGAGGATTGTACACTTTTTCAATACTAACGCATTAATCCGGTCCGCTATTGTCTGCCAGGTTTATTCTCTTTCTTTTATTATGGCTTGAGTATTGTCCTTTTTAATTAATATCCTTCTCCTCCTCATAAAACTCCATCAGGAGCTGTTGTTCTGCGGCCGTGAAATATGTTGCGCGACTCTTGTCCATGTTCTGATCGGTGATTCTGTGAGCGATCACGAGGTCTATTTAAGAATGCCGTGAACACGCATTAATCCTGACTACCTACATCTGGCTTGACATAGCCGCGCCTTTTCATCCTGGCTTGGCAAACGTGCAACCAATTAAGCCAGGATACGACGGCCAGACTAGGTCAAGCCGCGCTTGCTCAGTTATTCTGGCTTTCTTTATTCTACTTTCGTGCAATACCCCCCTGGCTGTCCTCAAAAGTTTTACCACACGGTCAACACAACGATGACGACCGCAAGAGGCATATCTATGCCGGGAATCGAACACAGGCCTTCCGGATGGCAGGTGAGAATTCTACCACTGAACCACCAATGCAACCATATCAGCTATCTATGAGGTCACGTGACACGATCCGCTCTCGCCGTCACGCCTAGGCGAGAGGATGGTGACGTGCCAAATTGCGCCAAAAGCCAAACTGATGCGCAGTTTTGAGGACAACGTTGTGATTAATTTGATGGGGAACTTGTCATCGACTGCATGAGGACGCAAAACTTAGATATTTCATCACAAACCTTCGCTAAGGCTGGTGTAGTCTTCATCTTTCATGCCAATGTGCTTCTTGTCAACGTTGATGCAGAAAGAAACTTGTTTTGCAGGATGAAACTGTACCTGAATGGAGAATGCAGGAATCGATCCCACTGCCTCTCACATGCAAAGCGGGCGCTTTACCACTTGAGCTAATCCCCCACGTCTCTGGACAAATGGTGCCTTGAAAGAGTTCAAATAGTTTCTGTCTTGTACCACAGTCATACATGCTAATTTGAGACAAATTTTCCTGGGAAAAACATGATGGAGAATGCGGGCATCGATCCCGCTGCATCTCTTTTTATTGAGTCATAATCACAAGTATCAGGATTCACCATACAACTATGTGAAGAGTGAACGGATGTCCTCAGTCATCCAAGTAGAAAGTCCCTTCTCCCCGTCAGGGAATTGAACCCTGGTCTCCCGCGTGACAGGCGGGGATACTAACCACTATACTAACGTGGACAAGACAATAGCTGCAGTTTTCCATCGGAGATCACCATCAACTCAAGGGCCCTGAATGGAAGGCGGGAATCCACGTGACAGATGGGGCTGGGCAACATGTCAATGTTTTTTCTCATCTGGATGTCAAAAAGTTTACCACGCGGTCAAACCAACTCAAAGACAAGGATGTCGACCGCAAAAGCCATGCATTGGCCGGGAATCCAGTCATTATCAGTTAAAAGCTACTCTTAGAGGGCGGGAAGAAGGGCTAGAATCTGTGCTTTCACGTTCCACGCCATCGGTTCGGTTCCCATTTAGAGAAAGGAGTCTTTACACCCCTTTCAAAATAGGGTCTCCCTGCTTTGTCTGCTATCCTGCATTTGGACTGTAAATAGTTTAAACCGCAAAAAAAATAGGAAAAAAGTCCAACTTCTTCCAACTGGCTTTGTCTGCTATCCTGCATTTGGACTGTAAATAGTTTAAACCACAAAAAAATAAGAAAAAAGTAAAACTCCTTCGAGCTGGATTTGAACCAGCGACCTAAGGATTTCCAATCCAGTCATGAACTACAGTCCTCCGCTCTACCAACTGAGCTATTGAAGGGTGAGACAGTGACTGGTATTTTGGCGTTGTAGGCATGCAACGCTCCAGTCCTTTTTCAATTAAGATAGCAAAGAAAGCCTTTAGTCTAATATGGATTTTCCAACAACGTACCATACAGGGCTTGCCTGGCGTTTCAAAATGGTCTCGTCCAGGATTTGAACCCGGGACCTCTTGCACCCTAAGCGAGAATCATACCCAGCTACCGCACAGAGTCCTGCCACCTTCAGAAGTTCTCTGATGACTCTGCTGTAGTGGGCTGTATCAGTGACGGGGAGGAGGCTGAGTACAGGACTGTGG
>JARGSH010000047.1:480000-485000 GCA_030340665.1 Neosalanx taihuensis | reverse complement strand
GTAGTCAGACGCGTTATCCATTGTGCCACTGGCCCACGTCTGTGCATTGTCACCCAGTCTCATTATCTGAAGGTCGTGAGTTTGAACCTCACACGGGTCAGTTGTATTTTTAATGTTTTAATAACCATATGTTGTTTAATAACCATATGTTCAAACGTAACCATGGCTGCCACTCTTTTCCTTCCTCCCTGACATGGCATTGACGAGAGCTATGTTCAGGATTTGTAAGGACGGCATCTTTCAGTGTCGGCGGTCCCCCTACAGGGCCTGGATAGCTCAGTCGGCAGAGCATCAGACTTTTAATCTGAGGGTTGAGGGTTTGTTCAAACCTTGTTGCGGCGCTTGCTGAGGGGTTCTGTGTTGGTCACACCAATAAGCTTCACCTCGAGGACGACACAGCAGCTTTTTACCTGAGCGTTCGGAGCTCCTGGTTCCTTCCAAGCAACGCAATAGGTCACAATGACATGGAATCAGAAAGAGCAATTTAAACACCGACAACAGCTTGACGGTTGAAAAGCTCTACCATAGAGAGTTTTCCCTGACCGGGAATCGAACCCGGGCGGTGAAAGCGCCGAATCCTAGCCACTAGACCACCAGGGAGTATTTGTCAGTTGCTGTCAAAACATGAGCACCTAGTTGCAGGGCTAAAGTGCCCAGGCTGAGTAACTCCTGGGAGACCTTGGCCAAAATAAAGGCACTGCTGAGATTTGAAGTCAGGATTTCTGTTTACTAAACAGGCGCTTTGACCAACTAAGCCACGGCGCCTCTCTGAGAACCACGAGGAAGAGATTTTCCAGCGTCTTCAACTCTGATGGTCGGGACAGGTCCTTTTCGAACAGGGCAGGGCCCACATCAGAAACAAACACGGACTCGAACCAACATCCTTTCGCCTCACTGCTCGCTGACTGAGCTTGGAGTTAAACCCACAATACTTGAGAGAAGAGGGCATTTGCTCACACTCTCCTATCCCACAGGTAACAGGAAGGTTTGTCTTTTTGTTGTTGTCATTTTGTCAGGCTCACGCGTTTCATTCAAACTGTCTGGGGGGGAGGGGCCTTGATGACCTCCAAGCCTTGTTGGCGCAGTAGGCA
Source organism: Neosalanx taihuensis (assembly GCA_030340665.1). Lineage (NCBI taxonomy): Eukaryota > Metazoa > Chordata > Actinopteri > Osmeriformes > Salangidae > Neosalanx > Neosalanx taihuensis. The sequence goes on along the minus strand of JARGSH010000047.1, from coordinate 483,909 downwards.
GCGCCTCAGTCTCATAATCTGAAGATTGTGAGTTCGAGCCTCACACAGGGCCGGTTTTTTTTTTAGGTTTTTTTAATAACCAAAATAGCATCCGTTTCCAAATGAAAGGGTCGTTTGACAGGTGTTCAAAGGGCACCATCTGCGTCTGGAGAGGTTGGCTCGGCAGCTGTGGCCTGTCAACAAAGCAGCTCTGGCCCGGTAGCAGAGCAGGTGTGGCCGGTTAGCTCAGTTGGTCAGAGTGTGGTTCTAATAACATCAAGGTAGTGGGTTCGATACCCACACGGGCCGAAGACCTTATTTAAATGTTAGTAGTGTAGTGCGCATGCGTGCGAACGCAGGCTGCCTGTAGAGCCGGCTCCAGTCTCGTTAACTTTTTCTCTTTATTTCTTAACTTATTTCTTTGGAACTGTGTAACTTTTGTATATATTTTTCTAAGTAACTACGCTCTGTCAGAAAATGAAGGCAGAAAGTATTTTGGTGATTCTCTTCGTCGTGGAAGTTCTCCTCCTACTGCTCGGTCGATGCGTCTCCGGGGAAACGCGGTTTGTTTACACAAAGGAACAGCTGACTGCGTTGAGGCCGGTATGCACCGTGCCAAGGGCTACAGACATCCCACCTGAAATCTGGAGGAGAACACACCGCGGTTGCAGAGGGGGAACAAAACGACGAGGGAAGAGAGAGGGGAGAAGGCAGAAACGACTTAAGAACAAGAGATTTAAGCCTTGTCTGCCCTCCGTTGTCATGGGCAACGTGAGATCGCTGGCAAACAAGATGGACGAGCTAGCAGCGTTAGCCCTGAGTCAGATGGAGTTCCGGGAGTGTAGCCTGATGTGCTTCACGGAGACATGGCTACACCAGGACATCCCGGACCACAACGCCTCCATCGACGGCTTCTTGACTGTTCGGGCGGACAGGGATTACGCCGGGTGCAGTAAGCGGAAAGGCGGAGGACTTGCCGTGCTTGTAAACAACAGATGGTGTAACCCCGGCCACGTTACCATCAAACAGAGGATCTGTAGCCCGGACATTGAACTGTTAGCCGTGGGACTCCGGCCATATTATCTGCCACGGGAATTCTCATACGCCATTGCGGTGGCTGTTTACATCCCACCTTCCGCAAACCCTACATCGGCGTGCAACGCCATTCATAAGGAGATTGCGCAACTTCAGACAAAACACCCCAGCGCACTGATAGTGATATCAGGCGACTTCAACCATGTCAGTGTGTCATCTACACTGTCTACCTTCACCCAGTATGTGAGTGGCCCAACTAGGGAGGGGAGGACACTGGATCTGCTGTATGCCAATGTTAAGGAGGCGTATGACTCTTCCCCTCTCCCCCCCCTGGGTCGGTCTGACCACAATCTGGTCCACCTAAGACCCTGTTATGTGCCCCTAGTCAAGAGGCAGCCTGTGACCACTAAGACTGTGAGGAGATGGTCAGAGGAGGCCTATGGGGCACTGCAGGAATGTTATGAGGTCACTGACTGGGATGTACTCTGCGAGCCGCACGGAGAGGATATTGATGGACTCACAGGGTGCATTACGGACTACATCAACTTCTGTGTGGACTCTATTGTCCCTACCAAGACGGTCCAGTGTTACCCTAACAACAAACCGTGGGTAACAAAGGAAGTCAAGGACCTTCTGAATTCCAAGAGGAGGGCCTTCAACGATGGAAATAGGGAGGAGGTTAAGGTAATCCAGGCTGACCTGAAGGTGAAGATCAAGGAGGCCAAGGAAAAGTACAAAGGGAAGCTAGAGCGGAAACTCCAGCAGAACAACACGAGGGAGGTGTGGAGCGGTATGAGGACCATAACTGGCTTCAGACCGACTTGCAACAGGGGGGTCGAGGGTGACCTGGACAGAGCCAACGATCTGTACCTGTTCTTCAACAGATTTAACGACCTGGTTCCTGCCCATCCCCCCTCTAGCCATTCTCCTGACGACCCTCAAGCCAGCGACGCCCCTGGCCAAACTGCTGACGACCCTCCGGCACCTGTGAGTACCCCTTTTCCCCCTCCCCCTCTCCGTCAGAACAATGCCCCCCCCCTCCACCACAATGACCCCCATCCCCCCCCTACGACCCCAGCTGTGTCTCTCACTGTGGAACAGGTTAGAGGACAACTGCTGAAACTCCATGCAAACAAGGCTGCTGGCCCTGACGACGTGAGCCCTAGGGTGCTGAAAGCGTGTGCCCCCCAGCTGTGTGGAGTGCTGCAGTACATCTTCAACCTGAGCCTGAGTCTCCAGAGAGTCCCTGTCTTGTGGAAGACATCTTGCCTCGTCCCTGTTCCGAAGACGCCGCGCCCCAGCGGCTCCAAGGATTACAGACCGGTGGCACTGACCTCCCACGTTATGAAGACCCTGGAGAGACTGGTGTTGGAACAACTGCGGCCCATGGTCGGACCCTTCCTGGACCCCCTTCAGTTCGCCTACCAGCCCCGGCTGGGAGTAGAGGATGCCATCCTCTTCCTGCTCGACCGCTGTTATACTCATCTAGACCAGCCGGCAAGCACTGTGAGGATCCTGTTCCTAGACTTCTCCAGTGCCTTCAACACCATCCGGCCAACTCTGCTGGGTGAGAAGCTGGCAGCGATGCAGGTGGATAACTCCCTGGTCTCCTGGATTGTAGACTACCTGACTGGCAGACCGCAACATGTGCGCTTACAGCACTGTGTGTCGGACAGTGTGGTCAGCAACACTGGGGCTCCCCAGGGAACCGTCCTCTCCCCCTTCCTCTTCACCATCTATACCACGGATTTCAGCTACCACACAGAGTCCTGCCACCTTCAGAAGTTCTCTGATGACTTTGCTGTGGTGGGCTGTATCAGTGACGGGGAGGAGGCCGAGTACAGGACTGTGGTGGGGAACTTTGTCGCATGGTGTGAGCGAAATCATCTGCAGCTTAATGCGGCTAAGTGCAAGGAGCTGGTCATCGACCTGAGAAGGACCAGGACAACAGTGACCCCTGTCCACATTCAGGAGGTCAGGGTGGACACCGTGGAGGATTACAAGTACCTTGGTGTTCACTTGGACAACAAACTGGACTGGGCTAAGAACACTCAAGCCGTCTACAAGAAGGGCCAAAGCCGCCTCTACTTTCTGAGGAGGCTGAGGTCCTTCGATGTCTGCCGGACAATGCTTAGGATGTTCTACGAGTCTGTGGTAGCCAGTGCTATCCTCTATGCTGTTGCCTGCTGGGGCAGCAGGCTGAGGGCAGCGGATGCCAACAGGCTCAACAAACTTATCCGGAAGGCCGGTGACATTGTGGGGGTAGAGCTGGACTCTCTGGCAGTGGTGTCGGAGAGGAGGATGCTGGCCAAACTCAACGCCATCCTGGACAGTACCTCCCACCCACTCCACAATGTGCTGGTCGGACAAAGGAGTACTTTCAGCGGGAGACTCATCCTCCCGAAATGCACCACGGAGCGCCACAGGAAGTCATTCCTGCCTGTGGCCATCAAACTTTACAATTCCCACACTAGTAGTTTGTAAGCCAACTGTATATCCTGTGAAATAGCATAACATCCAGGGATATAACAATGGACATTAGGCAATAGTCGGACACAACTTCTGTAACATAACTACATATTTGGCAATATTCTGGTACAACTGTATATAACCATGTATATTCTGCTAATAACCTGCAAATACTGTATATCCTGTATATGCTGCAAATAACTGTAAATCCTGTACATCACAATTACTTGCATAATTGTAATTGAATTGTATAGATTATAAGGGTATAGTCTGTAACCTGCACTTTATCCTGGACATACTGTATATTCTGCTGTACATTCTGCACATTCTGTACAAAAACTGAAAATCATGTACATTCTAATATAATACTGTATATTATACAAGACCATTACTGTATAATTGTAAATGTATAGCTTCTGTACATAA
>JARGSH010000047.1:470000-472500 GCA_030340665.1 Neosalanx taihuensis | reverse complement strand
TTGAGAATCGCGATTGATTTACTTGCACTTTCAAGCGGAGATTGTGACGTTGCGGGGGGCTCGGGGGGGGGGGACGATTTCGGAGGGGTTTGAGGCCACAGTTAATGTGGTGGGGTCCAGACGAATCGAACCAGGTATTGGGGAGGTGTGTGGGTGGTTGGGATCGGCAGTTCCATAGAGAAACAGTGGAGATTAAATACAGGTCTTTTAGGAATTGCTATTTAAATTGTTGGGGGGGGGGCTTGCTGTAAAACATTCATAATCGTCTGGATACTGGTTGACCTTGCAAACTATTGGCTAGTGTTGTATGGGGAGTCCTGTAGTCCTGTTGTTTATAGATGATTGAACCTGTGTGTTTGCTACTAAGTGATTCATTGCACTGAATGGTTTGATTGACAGTTCATCATTAAGTCATTAATGTACAGACTGCCTGTGTGTATGCACATATATGTATCTATCTATCTATCTATCTATCTATATATATATATATATATATATATATATATGTGTGTGTGTGTATGTGCGTGTGTGTATGTGTATGTGCGTGTGTGTTTTTCTCAATTAATGTTGGATAAAAAGCACTGTTTTTGTTAGTGTGATATCAGAACTGTGTGACCTAGTGCTTTTTGTGAAAGCACTCAACATTTCAAAGCAACGTACCATACAGGGCTTGCCTGGCGTTTCAAAATGGGCTCGTTCGGGATTTGAACCCGGGACCTCTCGCACCCCAAACGAGAGTCATATCCCTAGACCAATGAGCCAACTTGATGCTGCATTAGCAGTTAAAAGCTACTCTTAGAGGGGGGGAAGAAGGGCTAGAACCTGTGCTTTCAACTCCACGCCATCGGTTCGATTCCCATTTAGAGAAACGAGTCTGTACACCCCTTTCAAAATAGGGTCTCCCTGCTTTGTCTGCTATCCTGCATTTGGACTGTAAATAGTTTAAACCGCCAAAAAAAATAGGAAAAAAGTAAAACTCCTTCAAGCCGGATTTGAACCAGCGACCTAAGGATTTCCAATCTTGTCATAAACTACAGTCCTCCGCTCTACCAACTGAGCTATCGAAGGGTGAGACTCTAGCTGGTATTTTGGCGTTGTAGGCATGCAACGCTCCAGTCCTCCTTTAATTTAGATGGCAAAGAAAGCCTTTAGTCTAATATGGATTTTCCAACAGCGTACCATAAAGGGCTTGCCTGGCATTTCCAAATGGGCTCGTCCGGGATTTGAACCCGGGACCTCTCGCACCCTAGGCGAGAATCATACCCCTAGACCAATGAGCCAACTTGATGCTGCATTATCAGTTAGGGGGGAAGAAGGGCTAGAATCTGTGTTTTCACGTTCCACGCCATCGGTTCGGTTCCCATTTAGAGAAACAAGTCTGTACACCCCTTTCAAAATAGGGTCTCCCTGCTTTGTCTGCTATCCTGCATTTGGACTGTAAATAGTTTAAACCGCAAAAAAAAATGGAAAAAATTAAAACTCCTTCGAGCCGGATTTAAACCAGCGACCTAAGGATTTCCAATCCTGTCATAAAGTACAGTCCTCCGCTCTACCAACTGAGCTATCGAAGGGTGAGACTCTAACTGGTATTTTGGCAAAAAAAAAATAGGAAAAGAGTAAAACTCCTTCGAGCCGGATTTGAACCAGCGACCTAAGGATTTCCATTCCTGTCATAAGCTACAGTCCTCCGCTCTACCAACTGAGCTATCGAAGGGTGAGACTCTAACTGTTATTTTGGTGTTGTAGGCATGCAACGCTCCAGTCCTCCTTTAATTTAAATAGCAAAGAAAGCCTTTAGTCTAATATGGATTTTCCAACAGCGTACCATACAGGGCTTGCCTGGCGTTTCCAAATGGACTCGTCCGGGATTTGAACCCGGGACCTCTCGCACCCTAAGGGAGAATCATACCCCTAGACCAACGAGCCAACTTGACGCTGCATTATCAGTTAAAAGCTACTCTTAGAGGGGGGGAAGAAGGGCTAGAATCTGTGCTTTCACATCCACGCCATCGGTTCGGTTCCCATTTAGACAAACGAGTCTGTACACCCCTTTCAAAATAGGGTCTCCCTGCTTTGTCTGCTATCCTGCATTTGGACTGTAAATAGTTTAAACCGCAAAAAAAATAGGAAAAAAGTAAAACTCCTTCGAGCCGGATTTGTACCAGCGACGTAAGGATTTCCATTCCTGTCATAAACTACAGTCCTCCGCTCTACCAACTGAGCTATCAAAGGGTGAGACTCTAACTGGTATTTTGGCGTTGAAGGCATGCAACGCTCCAGTCCTCCTTTAATTTAGATGGCAAAGAAAGCCTTTAGTTTAATATGGATTTTCCAACAGCGTACCATACAGGGCTTGCCTGGCGTTTCCAAATGGGCTCGTCCGGGATTTGCACCCGGGACCTCTCGCACCCTAAGCGAGAATCATACCCCTAGACCAACGAGCTAACTTGATGCTGCATTATCAGTTAAAAGCTACTCTTAGAGGGGGGGAAGAAGGGCT